>QYTT01090147.1:2499-13194 GCA_006980735.1 Dasypogon diadema
AGATGAGGCGCCTCCCTGAGAAAGGCGCCAGTACCCCGCTCCACCCGGGAGCACAAGACCAGCGCCCCTCCCCCCGGAAGGGGCCTACCGTCCGCCGCGGAGAACGGACACAGCATCCCTCCCCCCTAGGGCCCCCAAGCTAGGCTCCAGAGAAGAGCGATGCAAGTCCGGCACGGCAGGTCAGGCGCACAAGGCCGGCGTCCCTCTCCTGTCTCGAGATATTAAAAGCGTTTTAGGCAAAAGTTTGATAACTGGGGTTAACTATTGTTTCTTTGATGACGTAGGTAGTTGGCGACTCGTGTTAAGGGGCGTGAGTAGGGCTTTAATAACTGACAATAGGTCTTTCCTGAAAACAATACTTACAAGGGGAGCATCAAACATGTGAATCACAGATTCCGATCAATTTTATACATGTTATAGACTCGAGTCCCCTCATTAATTCCCTAAAGCGGCAGGACGCCATTCGCTCTCATTCTTGAGAAAAATCAGTTTACAGTTCTACGTGTAAGTTAAGTAGAAGTAATCTTTACACTGCATTCGCCTATGGTTCCTCAACACAACAAAATTAGTACCTATCCTTCAACACAACAAAATTAGTACCTATTTAATGTAATGGACGGTAAGCTTGCCCCTGATTTGATCAATCTCAATTTGTTACAAATTTCCTCCACCGATGCCAATTTAAAACTGACCCACTCTACAATACTCCCAAATATACGACTTTTGATATAAAATATTTAATAAAAATAATATTAATAAAGGTACAATGCCTTGAAAGGTAGTCAATTTCTGTGCTGCTTGATATTTGTAGCATCAATTATTTATTGTTAATAAATAAATTTTTTCTTCCTGTCAGGATAAATTCACTTCTTTCGGCCATACAATGAAAAATACTTGCCTGCACCGCCATTTATAGCTGGAATTCAAAAATTTAATACAATTCAGTCAAAAGCCATGTAAATTTGACAAACGGCTGAAATTGAAAAGAGTTTTCGAAGTTGACATGCCACACATTGTCGGCTACTGCACTTCACACGATCGTTCGCCATTTTTTCGATACCACCAACAGGCTCCATTCAGCATTCAATGCAAAAAGTGTAATTACCATACTTTACCACATCGGAGGCTCTTATCTGGATCTGGAACGCCACCAATTTATTCCATCCCTGCTCCTTGTTTTACCTTATTTTGAGGTGCACCCGAACAATCGAAATGGCGGATAAATGGCGATAAGTGAATGAAACCGAGAATTGTCAGCTAACAAAAACTCAAGACTTGAGGCGCCAACTCCAGGACCCTTAATTTATCTTGCACGCCATGTTACGGCCCTTTCTTGTACTTTTGTTATCGCCATCGGTGTAGACATTTTCAATTTTTTCGCGTTGCTCTTGGCGTTGTCAAATAACATCTTAAGGGATCTTCTTTTTCTACTTGACAAGATTCATTGATCTTTGAAGAAGAAATAAGAGATTATCGGAGACCTCAAATTACTCTGAGCCATTTTACATGAAAATGCTGAAATTAGGGAAAAAATGTGTTGCGGTTCAAACCTAATCTTTCAGATGAGAAAATCTTGATCTGGAGTAATTTCCTCCGCTAATTATAGCATCCTACAGTTCTACTCAGAAGGGAAATTGTAGACCGTGCATCACAGTTTGACTGGAAAAATTGTCGCATTGATGTTGATGAGTGATTAAATGTCTGCATTTGAAAGGGAGCGGAAGTAAATTAGGCGCATCAAATAAGATGCGCGCACTAACGTCTTCAAGCCATACAACTTAGCATGTTGACAGAAGCAATGAATTGATGTAACCCCGCACATTAATCACGGAATCACTGAAGTGTTCCCAAACCGCATGAGAAGTTGATCGAAGCATCCCATGATGATTGTACTATATACCTTGAGATTCTCACTTTGCCTGTGCATATACATATATGATACTAAAATTGCAGAAGAAATCACATCACAATAGTGTTCTACCTGAATTTGAAAGTTTGACGTCGTAAATTTCGTAGAATAATAGTGAATATTATTTTTTAGAAACTAGAAATAAAAGAGATGGAAAATAATAGGAAGGATTATAATATCAATTACCTAATAAAAAAAATCAATAATTAGGAACGTTGGAATTAGAATTGCTTAGGTGGCAGTTACCAACCGGGTCTTCAGGTCGTGACTTGTGGGAAACCCAGTACTTTTAGTTGCAATCAGGGCAGTCTCGAATAAGAGGTCCCGAACCACACATCTACCAAACAACATTATACGACGAGGGCTGCGTGACTAGGGGGGACCCTAGTTGCTAGTATGCGAACTCCGGATATCAAACAGCTTCCGATTTCAATGTAGTCTTTCTGTGGTATTGCGGATCTCTGTCAAAAATAAAGATGATGGCATATCTTCAATTCTGCCAACAACAAAGATCCTGGTTGCAGAGTGTAGCGATTCGCAATGGGCAGACAAGTTGCAATCAACAAGTTAGTCCGAATTAGAGGACCCGGAGGAGTCGTTGAGGAGAAATGGAGTGTTTCAAGACACCGACGAAACAGCGCGCTAGAGTACAATTTCTTAAGACCCGCAATTCTCTTGATCCATTGGCTGAATCAACTTGGAGCCAGAAATTTAACTGTCACCAAGGGAAAATCTACCAACAGATTATCTTCGAGATATTTTGGGTGCTCTGGTGCATTGTCCAATAGCAACAGTGCTTTCAATGGCAATACATTAGTCTAAAGGTAATCCTTGATACTTGGAGCACAAAAATTAAACAGGCATTTTTTGAAAAGAACCTACGTGATCTTCCATTCGATCTCCTCATCAATGCTCTAGGGTTCTCACAGTGATAAACAAAAAGCGGTTTAAGCTGAATATCACCACCGGCGTTAGCTCCCAAAGGTAACGTCAATCGGTTTTTCATGGGTTTATGTCGATGAATATTTTTTTTACCCTTCGTGAGGCACTTATTGGCATGGATCGACATGCGCTACCAAAAAAAAACTAGTCTCATCACAATTGAGAATTTTTTTAAAAATAATATCATTCTTTATTTTAATGAATTCTGGAAATTTTACAGAAATTCTCAGCTTCTTCTTTATCTGCACTAGCAGACTTACCGTGCACTACTACATCTGTAATACCAGATCTCCTTTTATAAACTCTCCAAAAGAAAAACCAGTGGTGGCCCTGAATTTTACTTCGTTTATGTGACGGATGTGCGATTTGTTTCTTCAGTTCTTCAAAAATTTCTACAGTTTTCTCTTGCATAAGTGTCATACTAGTTATATTTCTTTTTATTTTCCTTTCTTTTGTCCAACCTAAAAGCAATCTCCCTTTTTTTCATGGATGGTACATCTTTTTTTCTCAAGTATGTGTGTGAGTCTTCTTGATCATATCTTTCTTATCTAGGAAGATAACCTGGCAACATCAGACATCTTCTGGCCACTCTCTACCTTGGCAATTATCTCCTACTAGGTTTCTATGGTGAGGAGAGTTCTTGACACTCTACTCCTTTTAGGCCCTATAAAATTATCAGTTTTTTTTATATAATAAGTTCAGGAAAGCCCTTAGAAAAATTCGGAGAACAGAAATCAACAAGCACACAAAAAGGCTATGTATATACAACTGTCAAAGTCTCGTTCCAAAAACCGTTCATAGATGGCAATAAAATACAATACTAAAAACAATTTAGTGTAAGGTTTTCGTTATACAAACACATGTTGTATTTTGAATATAAAAATCTCTCGCAAAAGTGTTCCCTGTTCGATTTGTTTGCAGTCCGAACTATTCGTTAACCGATTAACCACTGTATATTGCCGGATTGCCAACTATGGTTCGTCTTTAAGATCCATTTATTTTCGCAAAATTCGTACGCTTCGTTCTCTTACAAAATCAAAAAACACCTATCATTGGGATTGTACGCACCCTCTTTTACTTCTTCAGAAGTAGTCCCCAAAACACTTACATATGTGCTGTTTCAACACCTGTTCAGAAAATATCTATTATTATTCAGTTTTTACGCTTTTAAAACCATCAATAGTTTTTCTTGTCAAGACTAAGTAAAAACAATAATTGTGGCCAATAAATGCTTTCGGATTTTCATAAACGTCCATGCCGTAGTGGAAATAAAGCTGAAATATGGAAACGAAACTTCATCTATGGACTTTTAGCTGCTGTTTGTATCTGTTATCTACCGTGGATCCCACAGCACAGAAAAGTATTCAATTTTCATGTTTTACGCTTAATGTTAAAAGCCCCTTCACCGGAGTATAAAAAGCCGAGTAATAGCTTCGCAGCGTAAATTTACATCTCTGAAATACCCAACTAGTTGTTAACTCCTTTTATGGGACCGAACTTGTAATCCAATTCATTTGATTGCCAATAAAACACGCTAAAACCAATATAATCTTAAATCGATTCGAAGACGTTGTAAACCTTCCCCGGAGCCAAAGTGATTTCGTACGGCAACGATATAATTAACCAATCGGCACTTTTTGATGTCGTCGAAAAAATCTGCGCATTAACATAGCTCGACATCGGAACATGTTTTAGTTTTGATAAGTCCGCGAGCGAACGCTTTATCTAGACGTGACATTTATTCGGTAACAATTTACATAAGTAATACAAGTTTATGAGGCATTCTGACGTTATTAATTTTTTCAATTAATTGAGGCTGCGATTGAGGCGACTAGGACGACGATGCCTTATTTCTGAGTGCGTCCTGGTGCCGGTGGGTTATTTGTGCTTTTAGCTGATGGAGCTCAATTTCGAAGGAATAAATTTTGGATTAAAGAGAACCGAGGCACTGCAAAAAGAAAATTTATTCGATGGGGGATATATCAATTTGATAAGAGACCACTCCCATCTCGGGCTAACATGGCCTGATCAGAAAACGTTGAACATAATAAGCCCATTTAGATACGTGTCTACAACAGCGAATCCTAAATGGTGGTAATCTACTAGCAGAAGACAACAGAAAGAACAGGCCCCTTTGTTTATCTACGGACTTGATACTCACATGTAGAAAATCATGTAAGGGGCTACTCTTTGTATTCGGACATAGCTCGGAAGATAACATGCTAGACGAAGCGGACATGATGGTATTAGGATGTGGAGACAATGCTGGGTTCCGAGCAGGCCACTTATCTCGGTTAGTTTCACGTAATGAGTATATAACCTGCCTATTCGCGGTGGCCACTGTATTTATCGACAGACTTGACAATTGAACGACAATTACCGCGAAATGTTGACTATTCATTAAGGTGACTAGATGGGTATATAAATATTTTGAATTTTATACCTATAACTTGTTATTTCTTTTGTTTTAGTTAGACTGTCTCCAGAATGCACGGAAAACAGCGTCTTTCTGAAAGGATTATACGATATTAATTGCAGAGGCACAGAGGCGTTGGAGTTTTTATAAATTCAAGAAGGCTTGAAAAGCTAATGTTAAATGACAAAGCGATAAACGAGCAAAAGAAAAAATGTTATTTCAGGCCACCAGAAAATAGATAACTATTCTGAGAAATGAAGGTCGTAGAACTTAGTCACTCTTTCATATATCATCGTTACATAAAAGTACTAGGATTATCAGCCGTTCTTAAAGCCTATTTAGCTTTTTTTTTAATTAGATTCGGTTTAGCATAATTAAGTTTGACTTGTGTAAGGTTTATGAGGAATTAAATACAAAGAAAATTTTTGTTCCTCTTTTGTACCTTTAACATAGCTCCTGTTGTAGCTAACTGTATTAAATGGGCGATATGATTACAAAGGAATGAAATCCCATTAGTCATCTTATTTTTTTCAAATTTCAAATTCCCTTATTTCGTTCTGTATCAAGATGTCTATCGAGAAAGCAATAAAAAAGGAAGTTGAATAATAATTGTTTTTTGTATGTAACGTACTATGTATATTTTCGGAAACGCTATAAATTTGACAACAATTTGGAACAAAATGGGACCTGAAAAAGATACAATATAATAACAAAATGCTAGAGAGAGATGTAAAAGGAACTCAAAATAACATCGGTATTTACAATTATATATTTTGAAACTAGGCAAAATACACTAAAGGGGAAAAATATATTGTTTGTTAGTGATTACAAATTTGAATATTAAATTCAAAACCGTCACTTCAATACTATTGATCTAACAGTCTAGAGCCCCGGAGGACCAATCCTGCAAATTAACCACACTAGGAGCACAGCTCAACACGTCTGATACAGCTCTGAGCCGTCCCACTTAAACTGCAACTATTTCAAAGCAGAGGGAAGCTTCGGCCTACTACGTAGAAAAGAACCATAGTCCCATCTTGCATGGACGCAATAGGGTTTCAAGTACAATTGAATACCACAGGATTCACCGGTAAGTATTCCAGACGTTTCCGTTTTTTTAGTCTCGTAAATGAAATGTCTTGAGCGCACCTGTATGGTATGAGTCCGTCCTGTCCTGTTTTATGTGCTGTTTTGTATCTGTATGTAGGATAAATAAACCGTCGATTTAGCAAAACTGAAAATAAAGCTAAGCAGGCAGTTTAAGTGATTGCAAGTTGTCGGCCCCAGCAGAAATGCAACTCGAATTATGCCGAATGACAAACGGATTAACCGCGAGACAACTGATTAGGATAAACGAGGAGATGTAGTAATTTGAAGACTGGATTGGGTGGCTGTAAATTACTCTACTAGTTACCCTTCCAGCCACACCCATATCCCCCCCGAGGCTATCACTCTACCTGTGGAGACTGGTGAGCTGGTGTTAGCGGCTGCCCTAAAGCAGGTCTGTAAAATTTTGAGATGAGTTATTTTTAACACTACAGGCTTTTCATTCAGCTCGAAAGCATCCTCCACCTGACCACTCCTGAGTTGACGCAACCTCTCTCGTACTGAATGCTTCACTAAGTATCTCAATATTCGATTTGATTTACAGCGTCCGGTGCCTTCGTCAGCAAAGGACAGAATGAGGACCCAACGTGGTGACGAATCATCGATTACGCCGCTCCGTTATACGTATCCACTTATTCATCGTATTGATGCGTACTTTGCTAAACTGCTCATAACTCATGAGACTCCAACCCAAATGGAATCCCGATCTGATTCTGCCCCAGGTCTGAGTCGTACAGACAGAAACGGCGTTAGGGTAGGGCGCGGTTGGGCGATCGCCCAGGGCGCCGGATAAAAGAGGGCGCCGGATAAAAGCCCATCGCTCATAGTTCGAGGTCTACTTACTCGTAAATTCCCTAAATTAAGCGAAAAAATCTTTATGTTGGCAACACTTGAATGGAACGCAGTATTCAATCTGTTCGATCGGAGGGGAGACAATAATGTACAGCCAAAATAATGGCCAGCCAATATTGTACAGGCAGTAATGTACATCCTGATAATCCATTGACATCCTAGATTGACATCGTATTTGAAATATTGGGTTGTGTTTTCGTGGTTGGCAATTATCGCCTGTACATTATCGGACCGTGTTGATAATGAACAGCCAATATTGTACAGCCAATAAATCATGTACGTGGGCGGATCCGACATGGATAGGTTAGGTTAAGTTAAATTTTTTTTTAAACTACCCAGAAAAACTGTCGGGGCAGATCCGAATCGCAGTTTTCAGTCACCATTTCCTGGTGGGCAATTATCGCCTGTACATTATCGGTTCGTGTTGATAATTCGCAGCCCGATAATGTACGGACTGGATTGTACACCCTGATAATTGGAAGCCATGACACGTAATATTAGACGCGTATTATTGGATGGGCATTATTTGGTCAGCAATTATCAGGCCGTACAATATATGGACTCGATCGGAGCACTGCATGCAGTTTATTTTACCGGGAATCCCCAATCCACAGAGTACCAGAATCGACATCAGAACTAGAAAAGTGAAGCTTACAGACCCTAATGCAATTTTTTATGAGATTGTGTTAGTAGTCCAACTCCGCCACTAAAATAGACAAAGTGACAGGAGGGGCGCCGTAGAAATCTCGCCCAGGGCGCTGGTAGTGTTAAAACCGGCACTGCGTACAGATCAGATCCGGTGATCAATCACGACCGGTGGACAAAAGAAAGTAAGGCTTACCACAACCACTTCTGCCCAAAGCACTAATTATTAATAATAATTTTTTATGTTTGCAGGCTCTTTAATATTACGTTATAAAAAACTAAATGCAAAAAACCAAATAATCTCGACACTAGCTAAACTACTCTTACACATAGATATAACAAATATATAATGCAGGTATAAGAAAACACAAAACTAACGAAAATGGTACAAAAAACTAATATAAAAGTTAGATACAAGATACAGATTTGATACACATAAGAAGTAAATAAAAACTGCGCTAAAAATGAACAATAAAAAACTAAGTATGAAGACAACCTTCAACAGGAGCAAAGAACCCTAATATAAAAAATCGATTTTTAAAATTTTTTTGGGGAAAAGTTCCAAATGTAAAAAAATGAAATAGTAGTTTTATTTCCATACATAATTTTGACTAATTAAAATCATTAAGATCGAAGGTAACATTGACCCAGGCAAGTGGGAGTTCCAACATGGGCCCAAAATTTTGAATTTAAAATTATAAATATATAAAATTATAAATATAAATAATTAAAGGGAACCTAAACAAACAAAAAATTTGGAATTAGATATAGAGTCCCTCGGGACTCTGGTGGCCATATACGCCTACAAGTTGCTCCCAGCATCACTCTAGCTCTGTCAAACCAACAAGAGATTCACCTTTCCCGCGGTGCCTGCAGTGCTCCAAAGCGGGACGAAGCCCCATGGACAAATGCTGTAGATCCAGAGACTTGCACTACCAGTGAAAGGCCAGTCTGCGTTCTGAATATATGGCAGCGGGGCCACGTGCAGTTGAGTGCGACCTGCTTCGTTACCAGGTGTTCGAGATGCAAGCAGCTTTGCACCCTGGAGAGACTTAAGGACCCGTCTGGGTTTGTAAACTGTGTCATTGGTGGGATACTTACTCTCCATCCTCAAGCAATAAGGGTGAATCGTGGACTTGGCCAGCATCAGCACGAAGCTGAATAAGCAGTGCAGCACATTGCAGGTCCTTGGGCCCAGCAGAAACGAGTGACCTACCTAATAAGATGAATCAAAACGTAAATTCAGAAGGCATTAGCATATTTCGCATCTTCACTTTCAAACACCTGTGTACAAATACTTTTTTAGTTCCAACTGAATATAACTAATATATGACAGGAGCATCGGGTGAATTTTTTTCCTGACAAAGGGCCAAAGTTTCCAAGGTTTAATGGTAACACTGATCAGATAACACTTCGTATCAAACTACGCGGACAGATGGAACGACTTTGTAGCTAACAAACACGAAAGGTTGTCCATAAAGAAGACCCTGCACACTGTGCTCACCTACAAAATCTCCATAAAGCTTCCCGCTACTGAGTGTGTGCAAAATTTTTTCCCTGGTAGATGGCCTCACTTCAAGCTTTTGGAACATCTCGATTATTTTGAAGAGAAGGGCGCACCTTCAACGTTTATGAATATTACTAACCTTGATTGCGTGCAAAGAAAGTCCTTTCTATATGGAATAGATCAATGGCTTTGCCTTTCGTATACGCATACTGGTGCTGGGAGAGTGAATTGCTAGGTGTGGAGAACTTTATTTCCTATCCTCAGATATGATTCAACATATTTAGTAGAAGAGAGGTCAAACTTATTGTTCTATACTTTTTATATGTTAGCCATTGTGTGCTCATTTTTGTCAGCCTTAGATATAAATTCAACTTTGTCCTTTTCCCAAGTTTTTGAAGTATATCTGTAGCGATTCACCCAACATGGCGTCTTCTTGATGTATTTTAATAATGTTGAACTAAGACCTAAAGAGCGTAAGGGGTTCGAATTCGAGCTCTTTTATCATGATACTAAAGAGGATCACTTGTTTCTTAATCGCGTTATAGTGACTTCTTGTTCTGCACACCACCCTTCCATCGCATAGAGAACATTCCTCATGATATTAGCGGTAAAGAACATGTACTCGCCCCCCGCCACCAATGCCACGGCAAAGTCAGTCACGTGTCTAGAGAAAGGAGTCAACTGTGAAACAGCACAGAACAGGAGATGACCCCCCTATTTGTGAATATCTTCTTGTGATCCTCCCCGAACATATGCGCGATCAGTTTGCATCCTCTCTCTTCATCTGATCAGCATCGGACTAATGTCTCATCTTTGCAAAATACTTTTCAGTTTTCTATACTAAATTTTGTCGAAGGCAGCTTGTATGCCTATCAAAGTTTCTGAAACAATACCTCTTGTGTTCAGTTCCTCGTCTGTCACTCTCACCAGTTGGTAAAACAAAGATTCTGCTGATTTCAGCGGCATCTCTTTCTGATCTACTGACCTCGCACTGATCGAGGTCCTCTTGACACATAGCTTCCAGAAAAGTATACCTCCATTAGAACCTTGTTCGTTTCATCCTGTCTGTTTCCCTGTTCTATGTCGAACAAGTCCAACTTTAAGGACCGGGTCTCTTTGTTACCGCATTCTATATCTGGCTTTTGAAATAGTCTGCAAGTTTGAGCAGGAATTCCTTTATGACTCCGTTTTTAATCGTCGAAGAGTTCTTCCCAGCTCTCTCATCTTCGTTTTATAGTCTTCCTGAGCCTGCGATTCGTTTTTCCTCTTGTCGTGCTTAAAGACTCTTCTTACCCCTTTCTTTAGACTCTCTAGTTC
>QYTT01090149.1:0-17503 GCA_006980735.1 Dasypogon diadema
TAAACATTTAAAGAATGTGTGGAGGGTAGAGTCTGAAAGGGAGTCGCAGTAGGCACATGCAGCACACGGACCGGAAATGCTCGTGCCCCGTCAGCATTTGTGTGAGGTAATAATTCACCGAGGCTTGGAGCCTCGGCTCGCTTAAGAAGTGACAAATCCTCCGGTATCCCGTTCAAGGCTCGCCGCCCACGTGTTAGAGCCAGATACAACTTCTGGACACCCATCCTGGTGACGTGATGTGAAGTATAGAAATAATATTAAGTACTCACTCATTTTTCTTACTGAGTTATTCTAATTTCAGATGTTGCCTTTTCTTGCATTTAGGTTTATTCCAACTCCAGACCATAGATACACGAAAAAATAAAGCTATCTTCTTGTTCCGTTTACCTTCAGATCATAAAGTCTAATATAATTAATATAATCACATTTTTGAGCTTTTGTGTCATCAAAGGAAATGGCTGCAATTTACTTCTGAAGGTTGATAGCGGACAGAGAAAGGTAACCTCAGTTCTTCAAGCTCTAAACATCTATTACAAGTCATAACTTTTAAACTTACGTTGGAATTAATTCCACATATGCAAGGGAAACTACAAGAAAATCGTGACTTCTAATGCTATCGTTTTCTGCAAGGCGTTTGAAGTTAATGTGCCAAAAGAGGTCATAAAAACTCTAAACTTCTCCGTTAGTTGACGGTTCTTGGGACGTCCAGTAGCGTAATTAACTAGTTCTTGCAGTCAGACATCCGAGAAATTTGCATTTCACACTGCAGTTAGTATTGCACCGTACATTAACAAGACATGGCCATTTAAAATCAAGCCGAACCGCAAGAAATGCACCTCGAGTTTCACACACACACACACCCTGTATACACCCTGTACTATGCAAACTTATGGCAAATCTAAACAAAATTGAGAAACACGTTGTCGTGTAAAAATGAGAAAACTGAGACCAATCGAAGGTCAGCCGTATTTAATGTTCAATCCATTGCTAGCCACCACTAGGTTATCGCTGGACAATCTTAGGCAGGTAAGCGCAATATTCTTTGGTTGCATTACGCTAGAGTTGCGAGTTGCGTAAAGTTTAGCCATGAATGCGTACCTGAAGTCAGTCCATTTGATAATTAAACACGGTCATATGCCGAATGGAGCATTGGAGTCATACAGGTACGTGCCGCAAACAATACGAACATGTGAAGACTATAAGCCGCCTTTAACTTTAAGTGTGCTAAATGGAATCATTTGTCGCGGCAGCTTTATCCATGAAGGCAAAGCGAGGTGAAATTGCTTGGCTGTTTACATGCAAATTAACAAATGGGTCTCGGTGACAATAAGATGTTAACGAATTTTCCACATATATTCCACTTTGCTAATTTTCCATGTTTTATGAAATCTTGGAAAGTTAATGGGAAAATTTAATTAAAGGGTCTTACCATACGAACTTTGCTTTGAAGTTTTCGAGTGAATTTCGTAAGTTGTATAGTGTTAAAGTTATGTGGAAATACAAAAGATCTTCAGATGTACACATTCCTGTGTCTTCTTGGTAGTACAATGAATATATTAAATAAGTATTAACATTTCAGAACGCCGTACTTGCATAATTATAGTGTTTTCATTACACTTGATTTTCCAGCCAGAGGAAAGTTTGTAACAACTTTTAGATAGAGCAAAAAAATTACTGTTGCTGATGAAAGCTATAACTCAAGCCTAAACAAATTTTTTGTTAGCAAAGACAATGACTTGTCTATGCCATCAAAATAACTTCAATAAAAAGCTTATATCCTTTGAACGATGGTTCGCGTTAGAAAGAGCTGGTTTCAATAATATTAAGACTGGGACCAAAATACAGGGATTCATTGAATTTGGTGCTACGCTATCTACGATGTGCTTTAAAAAAAGTTGAGTTGTAAGTAAGTAGACATCAAAGTAACCAAATTATGAACACCCGAACGACGATCTACTTCAAAGCTGAACCTAAAAGAAATTAATTCTGGAAGGTGCCAGATTTGTCAAGTAAAGTGTGAAATCGACCTTATTACAATCAAATTTGTTTCTGAGATTACTTAATACTTGAAACACGTTTTATTGGATGTAAATAAAGGCAATAAAATATGCGTACGGTTTTCAGTAAATACAACTACAATGGAATGTTGTAAATATTATTGAGCAAGATAATGTACTCAATCACGTGATAGAAATCCTAAATTTTTTGTGATATTTGAAGTGCAATTGTAAATGAAATTGATTTAAATGCAAAAGTATTGGTAGAGAACTTTACTAGGCTAAAAAAAACCTGGAGGCACCTTAGTGTCTATAAAATTTAAAAAGCTGCTCATTGACCACGTTTTGAATTAATATTAGTATTAGTGACTTATAATAACAAACTATGGGATATTAAATCTTGGAATCAAATTTATTGTTGCAGTAACTATGATCTGCCAGAAATTGCAGCGTGGCGGAATGTTTTACAATGAAAATATCTATGAAGCCATTGAAGGTTAACATTGAACTTCTCTCGTTTTCGCACTTTTATTAACCGTAAAGTAAAGGCCCTATTTTTGTCAGTATCTTGAAAGAAATCTTCTTCAGAACATTCTATATAGTAAATTTTGGAAGGGTCGTCGCTCAGTACGTACGAATTCAATATTGTATTCTCGAAAAACGTACACCAGTCTAGATTTCGTGATATTTACGGATAGTTGGTCGACAGGCATGAGATCCTTTCTTCTTCTTCTTCTTCTTCTTATTCTCAGGAGAATACTTTGGTTATTTGGTGATTGGGTTCCTCTGAATAAACTCTACACGCTTTGGCACCTTAGCGCCTGGGTGGCATTAATCTAATCTCCGCGCCCTCATAGTGCTGGGAAACCTTAGCGGATCACTATTCATTTTTTTTAATTGTCCCAGTTATTGATCTTTATTTACGATGTCATATACAGTTTTTCATATGACGTCGGTGTCAAACTCAAAAGATAATGCCATTTAATACCTGGTTTTGTCTGATCTCCTTAGAATTGAGGGTATGCCCTAAATCTATCCAACTCTCTTCTTTCAAACACAATTTCCAGTTTGATTGTCTTAATTGCTTCATTTTTTTCAATTTTGTGATTCAAAACAAGTGACAGTAAATCTAGATTCCGCTCTAAGCAGTATTTGTGGTTTTTAATCTCATTAACTTTTACTAACGTGCTGTCTTTGAAATCGTTAATTATAGTAAAAGGTGAGAACATTAAGTAAAACTCAGAAACAACTGAACACATCCGTAAAGACGAGAGCAGCATCTAAACCACAGCAGAGCCTATTCTTTTAAAGGTGACATCAGAAATACATGCGACACACAACAATAACTATTTAATAAATCTGGTGTTCGTAAGGCCTTTCATTTTATAAATCACTCGAAACTCAGGTCGGAAGCACGTGAGATCATCTTCAAAATTTTCTCAAATCGGATGTACCTCAAGGATCCATAATTGGTCCACTTCTTTTCTGCCATTATATAAATAATCTGTCTGTTGGATGTGTCTGTACACCTATATGCTGATGATGTGTAATTTTATCTCAGTCGTACAATTGGCCTAATGAAAGACTATCTTAGTCAATTTAACGATGATATCCAGCGAATTTATAATTGCACAGTGGTTATTAATGCCAGTAAGTGTAATTGCCCTCCGTGCGCCGTATGAGGCGCACCCGAGTCTCATTTCAAACAGCCAAAATTTGCAATACTGAATTATAAACCTAAGCGAGTATTATACACTGGAATTGGATAACGATTTAGACTTCTAACGATTTGACTACCAGAACGACTGTAAACAATGAATTTCATCTTGAAGTTTCATGTGGTATTTGATATGGCATTTGTGCGCCACCTCGTTCATCAATCCCTCAAAAATGGACAGCGAAATTGACGTAGATCTGCTTCTTTAGTTTTACAATCATATCCATGAAAATCTTCGAGGAGTTCTTGTTAGAGCTATATTCTGTCCAATAGTCAGGCAATTTTAAATCAGTTTCCCGGGCTCACTAAATTAGATTACCCTGTCGAGGGTACCCGACCATAAGAATATTGAGGACAGCGCATCAACAAACCATTTAGTTTGCATTTTATCGCATTAGACCTACTGTAACCTTCCGCATGGCTACCTAGCAGCACGTGTTAGGACCTGGGAGAATGAAAAGCAATCGTCATTCTGGGGATAAGCTCCAAGCCTAATAGAACCTTAGAAAACTTTTAGATCTTGGAAAGCTACAGTTAAAAATTATAGCATTCCACCGTCTTCTGGGTTATATACTAAAGAAGTTGGACGCTGCTGGGAATGATTAAAGCCGCCTATGTTTGATAAAGAAAATACATTATTTGTAATGCACAGTCATTGCCTTCTAATTGCGACATTTATAGGCTTTCCTTAAATCTGGGAGATTCAAAACAGTGGGTCTGAACTTGATGCTGGTCCTTTTCTACGTTTTAAAATTTCTGAAAAAAATATATATAATTTTGATATGGTTCAATGTGCGTTTTGTGTTTCTGGCATTTATTTTTTCTCGGAAAAGTACATGTTCAAATGAGACCGGCACGTTGTTTCAATTCCTGATACAGATGATAAGAAAATAAAAAAAAAACTGATAAATGAATGCCGTCTTTCAACACTGGACAAGAATCAAATTCACCTGAATTCAACTTCAAGTGTTCCGCATACCTTACGTAATAGTCTACATTCGCATTTCATAATTCGTCAAACAAACTAATTGAAATTCTAGCGTTTTGCGTGAAGACGTACACATCCGGAACACATAACTTCATGGAGCCGGCGCTAAGTACATCTATTCACATTAAGCATGGCGTAACTAAATCGTAAGCAATGAGAAAAGTTTAATGAATTTCCATCTAACGCAATTACCGCATTTTTGGAATCATGCACAAAATACACTTAAGGTACATCACATGAACACAAATAACACTGAAAATTGAATGAGGGTGTAATCACCAGCGCATGGGTGGATCATAAATGGAAAGCTCCTCCATTTTCATGGTGCCACCTGCTACTGTTAGCTAACTCATGTTCACACGAATCGTAACGAAGTACTCTCATCAAGGCTAGATTAAAGCTGGAAGCACTACGACTGTTGGGGAGTTGGAGTATCGTTCAAGTGCTATGAATGCCAGGAGACGATTTTGATGAGTCGAAAATTAATTAAAAATTTCAGAACTGCATCCTCCGAATGCGCTTCGTAGTGGCAGTGCATAATTTCTCTTGTTCACATATGGCGGAGTGCTGTTGTGTGTACCTTAATTGAAGTTGGGTACACTTGCCAATTCCAGGGAAATTATATTCCTCCAGAAATGAGGAAATAGCGGTGTTCAGCGAAGTCCCTTGCACACGACAATGGTTACCTGGAGCGATATCCACGGATGCAAAGCAGCAGACCGATAAAGTACCCGGAAGCATCTTCACAACTCACAGCATCCTTAATTGGGGTACCTTTCCTACGCTGCCTGAGCAGAAAATTTGATCATTACTGTCGCCACCACGACTATCGATATAACGAACGATTTAATTGACTTGAAGGGAGCGTAGCTGTTGTACAGAGGGAGTGAAGTGCCGCCTGCAGAATTTCCGCATAAAACCTGCACGTCGAAAAAAGCCCCCAAGCAAGGAAGGTGAAGCTATTTCCCAGGCGAATGGCACCATCTGCACGCCAAGCACTTGTTGGCCAACCAAAGCTATCACCTGGCTGGCACTGGGAGCTTACGTGTGGTTGTACAGCTAATGTCCATCTATGGCTTCTTACAAAGCGTCGAGTCAAGAACGGATTAAGTCATTACAGTACAGGTACAGTTGGGTAATATCTGCTTATCCAGACGTGCTGCTGCTGTGACTTGCACAGTTGAGTTGCTACAGCATTTGGGAACGAGTTTAAGGACAGATCAACTTGTGTAGCACTGTTGCTTATTACATTACCAGACCGGCTGAAGGTACTCTTGTCAGGGAGCTAGTATCTGGGAGCCTTGAATGTATACGAAATGATAATAGAGAACGACCCCTTAAAGGTTTATCCATATAAAAGGGACTCTCCTACAGTCAGTCTGAAGACACTTCCAGGATTATTTATTTTTACGAGGATGCTAACTTTATCCCCCATGACCGAAATGATGCGCCATAGCATTTCGTCGTGTTTATTGGAATCTACGATTATGGTCATCTCCCAGAGCGACTAACAAAGTAGTAAATGCCTGAGGAGGGGGAGAGTGGTGAAATGTATCTGTAAGATGGCATGATTTAATGATGTTCCCTCTGCTTAGAACACACTAAAGTTTACGGCATAAACTTTTACCTTCCTTGTTGTTAACCGTTATGCCTTCAAATACGATGACTTCAGTTGTTTTGATCCTCGTAAAGATAGCTTCTCTGGAATATTTCATGAACAACAAAAATCTGTCGCGTCCAATGCCACTCTCATCTTAATGAACTTTTTGGATTATGTAACAAAATGGTGATGGGCTATAAAACAAGTTATGGCTCTAGTTACAAAAAAGTGACGAAGCATAGATGGATTGTAATAGTTTTCTCGAAAAATGTAACAAAACTTACCACGTGGGTGTATTCCACAGGAGGAATGAAATAATCGTGACAGTGATTTTTATAGCTCCATAAAAAATCGGTTTGGGAACAGCCCCTCACAAAATCTATCGGTTGTAACTGAAGCGGTCCTAAAGAGATTTAATGGCGTGTACGTAGCTCACAACAATGTGGTAAATTGTTAGTGATGGCTTGTTAAGCATGCGGGTGTAAATCACTTTTATAGATTTGTAAATTGAAAGAGAAGACTCTGGTATTGGATTGAACAGCCATGTACTCAACTGATCTGTGTTGACGGGATTAATGAAAATAGCGACTTATGATTGATTTCAAAGATGTCATAGTAAATAATCGAACAGTTGCAAACTAATTAATAATAAAGATAATAAACTTCATGGATTCGATAGCACTATTAAGAAGTAGCATAAAGAAGCTCATCTCTAGTTATAGTCTTCTTACGAAGCACCGCCTCATACACGATCTGTAGAAAATCATAAAAATTTCTTTCATTCAGTCGCTCTTATTGCGATCCACATATATTATGCACAATACCAAAAACTTACAGGGATGCCGCAGGGATCATATTTGTTTCGTCTGCTTGATAGAGTTCAGTTATACATAATTAAACCTCAACTATAATCCTTTAATAGCAGTAGACTTGCATGACTAAGTGAGGGCCAATATTTTCTCGTTGATAATACTTATTTCCCCCAACTAAATATGTTCTATTATTTTAAAGGAATATTTCCAGCCATTGTAATGAAAAAGAGCTATTTTTGCTATGTTAACAGCATAGCTTATGAAGGCTGTAGGCTTTGCCTCTAACAGTAGCATATTTAGAGACGTTAGAGTGAAATTAATTTCTAAGAGATCTTGGTTTTGACTCGTGGTTTTATCTTTCCCGAGTTTAAAAAAAATAGGCCCATCGAACAAAATCTGCAGGAGATATTGTGAGATAGTACCTTAACTCACAGTGTCCATGTAGAGTTTAGAGATGACTCTCATTTCGAGCTTGCGATTGAAGGTTTCTAGTTTGAGGCTTGAATTTTTGCCGATTTTTTTATTCTACCTAATTCTAGCTCTTTATCGAAGCTTGTTCTAAAAATATCTGAGTAATAACAAGTTATATACAATATTTGTTATAAAAAGTCAGTCTAGTTAGTTAAGTTAAGTAGATACTAACCTTACTGCAATCTTTTTCTGTTTTTCTAGTCAACTTCTTCAGTAATATTGTTACACGCCTAAACCAGGGCGTGAACTCCCCGGTTAGTGTAGCAGAAGGGTCGAGTTCCCTTCACGGGACTTAACACATGTTGGGCGCCAAATTGTAGTATTACACTGCCTGCCTTTCAGATTTGTTGGTCCCGAACACTATTGTTTCTCCCTGTCATAATATCATGACAGCCTGTCTAGGTGAACTACCCTTAGTTTCCCTCAAAATTGTCATGAGGAAATGATAGTCTTCACTAGTAACAAAATTGATCTGGAATTTGAACCACTTACGCTGTTTCATCTGGGCCAGCACACTGAACGTATAGTAGTCTGGTGGCCTAAGGCTTGTTAGGTAACCGTTGGGACACAATTGGATGGGGTGCAAAGGATGGTGTTGACAGGGTTTACGGGCGCTTTTCATACCTGAAGCACAGAGGTGCTAGAAATTGTTTTGGGGCTGTCACCACTGGATCTGTTTGTAAAGATAATGGTAGTAGAGGTGGCACTCAGGATGCATACAGACGGTACATGGTACTCGTCAGGAACTGAGTATAGGCATAGAAGAACCACGGATAACGTAAAAGAGATCAGGAAACTTACGATGCCCAAGGACAATATCAAGAGAATCAGGATAACCGAAAGGATTAACAGGACTATTATAAGTGATAGATCACTACCGCAGTAGGAACCAGTGGAATTGCTGGTTCTGGTTGGTGCGTTGGATTATTTAAAGGAGAGTCAGGTGCAAGGAGATAAGTTTCTCATTGCAGGATAATCAGAGGTCCGGGGAAGGAACCGAAAAATGCAACACTTTAGCAAAACAGGAGATGACTATGGAGTTCCAAGGCCCAAAATCATATTCTGCCATTGCGAGAGGAATTGTGAAGAACGTGATCGAGAAATGGGTCATAAAAAAATACAAATATCAATTATGACAATCTGTCGACAGACTAAGAAAGTAATTATGTTGTCATGTGGAATGACGCGAAAAAAATTTTTAAGAGTGAAGAGAAGAGCATTCAAACGGTGAGATTTTTTGACTATTGTGCACCAGTTTGCAATATCACCTCAAAAGAATGGCGATCCTATAGGATGATACATGCAGACTATGCCTGGAGGATACTGAGACTGTGGAGCACATTATGTGCGTCTAGCCGGCGTTGGTTACTAGGAGGATGCCTGTCACAGGCTGCGTTACGAGTAGCATTGGTAGGTAAACCTATAAACAAATGCTCGAAAAAACAAGTCTGACTGCCTAGGAACGCTAGACAAGTTTTCCAAACTTCAGTGTATTTTTTTCAGTCTACTTCGTATTTGCTGACAAATGCAATTTTTTTTGCTTTAAACCAACAGAAAACTGGGGAAATCTTCTTCTTCATTTAGTTATCAGCAAAGAGGTGATTACACCAACTCCAGCCAATTAAATAGAAAAACTAAAAGCACAATTAACAAACATGGGCATAAAACCTGAATGAAGGCAATATGTAGATGCATTTCGCCTTCAGCCGGATCAATATAAAGCGCTCTGCGGAAAAAACCACCACCGCATATTTTCCGTAATAAAATTCATGTTTTGAGTGAAATTCTTTCGGAGAGCTGTGGAAGTGTGGACCTACATTCTAAATCCGAATAAAGCAGGCAGTGCTAGCTAAACCCTTGACATAATGGAAGAGTTAATCCCTAAATTATAACTGTGCAACTACAAAAACTTTTCATTTCCATGCATGCGAAATGCAACCCTGTAGGATATTTTGTTCTGAGTGAATAGAAAAAAAAGGTGGAACGAGGTCGCGCTTTCAAGAGGGACGAATGAGCCGCCCCCTCAGGCCAAAGCCAGGGTGGGAGAAAATTAAAACCAGAAAAAAAAAACGCTCCGTTCGGGGTAATTTAAGTTGGTTAATTTTTTTCCAAGTTTTTGTAATCAACAAAACATGTCAGCGCACAAAATTAACGAAACTGAAAGGTCGGCCAGAGCGGGATAGAACCAGAAATCATTAGCGTGCACCTTTCAAGTTTTCACTAGGTAAAGGTACTCGGCGGTGCAAAACTACAAACGAAAAGACAAAAATAACAAAAGCAACAACAACAACAACAACAGCAGACCAGAACAATCTAAGCATTGAAAAGAGCAGAAAAACGTGGAGAAACATGATTTAGTCAAGCTCTGGCTGGCGTTACGTAAGCCTATTGCGGCAGTTAGTTACCTCAGCATGAATTGAACAAGGTGTGCTAAGGTGAAAATGTTTGCTTTTTTCTTGCAGGTGAATTTGCGGTCTTGCTGGTGCTTTCAGCGGAACGGAAAGTCAAGGTTACCGCATCGACGGACAAAAGACCTGACACACCAGAGACAATCACCAGATCTGAGTCTGATTCAGTCGAGTGAAAGAAACACACAAAACAAAGACATTTTGGGGAAGAAGAACGTCGATAAAGAGTGCCGACGCTGTTGAAATGACCAAGATAGGACTCAAAACGACCCTGAACAGTGTAATTAGTGACAAAAGTTCATCTTCTGGGCGCATTAAACACTCCCTAAATTCTTCCTCAAGAAGAAAATTACGAGTATCGCTCAATGGCGTTCACTGAACAGAAAATAATTCGTATGACATCCATTCAGGGGATGAAATGGAATGGGAGCAATTTGAGAGGAGATTTTCCTTTTCCCAGCTTCGAGAAAAAGTACATTTTTTCCTATTGCCGGGAAGGGGGCGGGCAGGGCGTGTGATTTACCAAAGAAAGATGTCCCATAATGCAAAGACAGTTATGTTATAGTCGAAGGTTTTAGAACAGTTCAATTCGTCTTGAGTATGAATCACCCTGTGTGAAAGACATATGGGTGTTAAGATTTTTGATGGCGGCATTAAGTAGACGTTGAGGAGAAAATATAGAAATTTTGTAGTTGATGAGATGAGATGTGTACGATGCTGTGATAGTGATTGCACTTAGAAATGTTCAGGGACCTAGAAATGACGGGTACATGGATTAAAAATATGGTCCCTAAGGCAGAACATTTCATTAAAATGCAAAGTTCCACAACATACATAGAGTGGGTTTGTGAAAGGATTAGGAGTTCAAAATAACGATAAGACTTACTGTGAGATACACGCAATTTTTAACTTAACCAAAGGTATTGAGCACAGAATGCTATACAGAGTTCCCATCAGAAACACGGAAAAGTATCAAATGATCTCATCTAGTTGATCAGTTATGAAATGTAAATATCAATATTATGCATTATCTACAAACGTCGTGGGTAAAAACTTTGTTGCAGAAATTTGAAAGATTAGTTCGAACAACGCATGGAACGTTTTTAAAAAGCTGACGCTTTTCGTCCCGCAAGGGTCGGCTATAGAGTTCCAGGGGCCAGAACCTTTTTATGCCTATGGGGGAGGAATGGTGGAGGCCTCAATTGAGAATTGGGTCATAAAGGAACATCAGAATCGATGGGAAAGTATGACAACTTACCGACAGGCTTAAAAAGCTATTAGGCTGTCGTGCGAAACGAACAAAAAGAAAGTTCTAAGAATGGAGCGAGAAACACTCCGATGGTTACTTTCACTGACTACTGGGGACTACGGTAGCTTCGAACATCACCTCAAAAGGATGGGGATCCTGGTGGATGATATGTGCAGGCTGTGTCTGGAGGATACTGAGACGGCGGAGTGAGTCAATACCTTTAACGCTTCTAAAGCTCTCTAAAGGTATTTTCGGTGAAAATCTAGGGTTTTAAAGCGTTTCCCCAGCTTGCAGAAGTGATATTTGATTGGTAATAGATCTACTGAATATCCTGGCACAGAGTTTTATATCCTACCTCATTGAACTTTTCTAATGCTGTTTATGCGACATGTGATCGAGCGTTGTCATGCAGAAGGATTGTTGGTCAATACTGGACAAAATTGTTGAAGTTTTTGGTATATTTTGCCGATTTCCCTCCAGTACTTTTCTGCTGTAGGATTTCACTTCTTAAATGTCGCTGCTCTTTAGCAAACAGTGACATAGACACACTTTTGGTATAATATCGGTTTTGGGTAGTGGTTTAAACTTGCTTTCAATCATCGTAGATTAAACCACTACTATAAAACTGTAAAGAAATGGATCGCGCTTATTGCGAGAAGAAGCACAGAGCACACTTCAAAACAGCAGCGACTTTTTCTCTTTGATTTCCGTGCAATTCGTGCGGTATCTACTTATCTAGCTTCTTCAGGTGAGAGTTCGCATACATCACAATGAAATTTTCTCGAAACTACTAAAAATGTACAAAAATGTAGTTTCTATTTAACTGCATAGAATGAACGTGAAATCAGCATTAAAATGATATGTAAGGTCTTACATTTCGTTTAAAGAGTTATATACGAAATTATTCCATAAAGGATGAGAAACCGAAATCCTGTATTATTACAGTCTGATCTTACAAGAAGATCCCGCTGATTCCAGCTGGACATCAGCCCTGTAAATCATTGTGAAGTGTCCAAGGCATCGAACATCGTCGGAAAAATGAGATTTCAACTGCAACTAACTAAATATAGTGATTTCACATTAGGAAAAGTATTCCAAATTTTTGCCGCTGTTGCTCGTCGAAAAACTTCATCATCATCACTGTCGCGGAGCGGTGATATTCTCGCTAATTAACGACATACAAACGTAGGTGTCCTTTCACATTATTAAACCATCACATACGGTATCTTTTTTGTTTCTGATCATTCTTAGGGTTGCCCTCCAAGACAACATTAGGCATCCTGTGCTTCCTTACCAGATTTTATGAAATTTACTACATTAGGAGTTTCGAAATTATATAATTGTGGTTCATGCTCTGAATGAATTCTCCATTTCTGTATTTGGTTTCTTTCATTAATACATCGGAAGGCTTTCCTTTCGAAAAATTCAGAAACTAAATAGTTCCAGATGGACGTGGATATGTTGTCGATTATGAACCCAGTTTTTTTTCCTTGTTAGCACGGCGACATTGAGAAAAAATCCAGTATTGAAAAATACTACTTGTGAATTTGCTAATTTTGATGTGTTTCAGCGTTTGTAATGCCTTCATAGGTTTTTGAGAAAAGTTATATTGTTCTTATGTTAGAAATTCAACAACTATAGAATTATTATGTTGGCTGCCATGTGCATTATCGGTGATGCACACTTTAGAGCTCTACTTAAGGCAAATGCATTTCAACACGTAAATCTCTCGCGGAAGTTTTTATGCTAATTGTGGTAGCCAAATACCTGAATTCCTGATACTTTGAAAATGAATACCAGATTTAATTCTGTCGTCATTGGAGCGATTCATTTTTCTGAGGTTAATGTTGTTCGACCTAGCCATGTATAGTCGCTTATGCTTCGTATGATTATACATAGAATATCTAAAAACACCTATGAACTTCCAGACCAAATAAAACAGTACCAGCGATGTTAAAATCAGACAATGATTATGTTTCTCCTTATTCTATCGATAGTCACGTTAGGGGTCAGAAAGAACAGCAGAATAAGTGCTTTGATAAGAGCTTCTGAAGAAAATATGGCGTGGAGCGATATCAAGGAATTATTCTTTGTAATAACGTATATAATAGTTATTTAAGTTTAGGTATCCAGTATTCAAGTGGTGTAATTTATGTTTTTGCTACGCTGCAATGGCGGTGACTAGGCGAGCACTGTGTGCCGTGAGTCGTACTCCATGATATATAGTACATTGTATGTTGTGTTTCTTTGAATTGTCAGTTATAGTGACGGGTATGAGGACGTCGATCACGATATATAATATCTATGGATGCTGTGTGTGCAATGATTCCTGGTATTGTTATTCTTCGTTTACTGCTGAAACTCAATATCAGGTACTTAAACTTGTCGCAAAAAAGTAGGTAAATATTTCTTTTCAATAACAGATCAGATCGCCATATTTCCACTTCAGAACTAATTCTGATTGGTATGGCACCAAGTGCTTATCCATGATTTGAAAGACAGTAGGAAAAAATGTTATATGCTATCACCCTTTTTTAATCACTCAGCATATAGTTTTGATGATTGAAGGACAAAATATGGGGGCACAATCTTATTACACCGAAAACTGCTATTGATGTCTATAATTCACATACCACTGCATGCGCAAGCCGTGTATTATTTCATTAATAGTCGTGAACTTGCTTACAAGGTTCTTCAAACTTAAAGTTACAATACCAGAATAAGATAGCAGAGATATAATCTCTGTAAGAGTATTAATATTGAGATTCCTCATATGAATTCAAAAGGTTCCAACTTCCAGTAAAATCAAGTTTTTAGTGATAGTTAACAAACCTTGATGCCGAATTGTCAAAACATTTGGAGTAGATTCATGTGGAGAATACGTCTGTGCTGGACATATATTCGTGACTAAACCAATGCACAGTAACTATTTCTTTAATTATTGAGATTGCCTTTAACTCAGACAACAATTTATTTCCAATTTGCTGTACCAAATACACGTAAAAACGCCAAGCCGTTCTTATTTGGACATAGAAAAATTATCCAATAGCATTGCAATCACTCAAATCTCATTAGTTACACTGGTGAGAAAAGAATCTCTTGACAGAGGACGGAGTCATTGCTAGCAAGTAAAGCAAAGCAAAGAAGTATTTCACTAATCCAAACATGTTGTGACATCAATCTCCGTTCTTCGAAGTTCAAGTCTAATGAGGTCTGCTCCATACTTACACAGTGCAATTAGCGTGCTACTTGAGACTGAACTCCAAGCTGTTCGAAAGGAAGGTCTGTTTTCCAAGCACTTGGCGACTACTTGGCATCCTACACACTTCGACTTAAATCACAGCCAGTTGCAGAACTAGTTTAGCAACATTGGCATTCAGGTGCTAGGTAATCGGACAGCTGCTGCCTTAATAGGCTCTGATGACGATTAATGCAATTCTGGGCATGACTTATCGCTGAAAGCGAACTCCTAATTATAAAATCAAGTGCAGGAACTCCTGAGTTAGATGATGTTGTTCTGGTTATAGTTGATTTCACCTCTTTTTTTCGCACACAACCGGGTTACGTGTAACCGATGCACACATCTATCTGTGATAGCTAAAGATTTATTCCACCTAAAATTATTGCACAACGGACGATAGCCCTTAATCAGCACATATTTAACCGTAAATCCCTGCAACAACACTGTCACGAAAGACACACTATTCGATTAAGGCCAGAAAACGAAAGATCTTTTATTTTCCAGCGCAATGGTCCATGAGAAAAATTATCGAGAATCGGATTTAGTTGAAAGAAGTTCGCATAGGATACCAGGTCAGTGCCCACACGAACATAATTAGTTTCACAGTCGATGGCCTGACAAAGCTATTAGAAAGATGTCAGCATGAAAAGACGTTCATCGCCACAATTACACAGTGGATGACGGAGGTTTTGTATCCACCATGGAACTGGTATGGAAAGTTTGATAATCTCTTGTGGGAAGGTTTTATTAAGTAAGTATTGACCATGAAATTCGCGTTATTGCGGAGTTAATGATTGTTTTGGCTTTTAATAGTGAACCACAGTATCTCAGATAACTGCAAGTAATCAGAATCAGAGATTAAGAATTAAAACTCACATAAAGCCCGCTTAATTAAGTACTAAGAGTGAACTATGTTGACCATGAAAATGTTTCCATAAAAGCATTCAATGCCGAATGAGTCAATGTTGAAGTTAACGGCACTTAACACATAGGGAATTTCCCTAAATGGCAGATTCGGAGAGTGGTAGTTACCGGTTTTTTATGGTCAGCGGGTTCAATGGCATTAAAATTTGAATTCGGGCTTTTGTTCAATAAATTTCAGTATCAAGTAAAAATTTATTGTAACACTGCAGTAAGGTGATTCGAAATCTACTTCATACGATAGTCGATCATATACTAGCTTCTTTTTTATCATATAACAAAATTTATCCAGTACCTTTGAAAAGTTTTAGTAAGAATTATAACAGATCGCTCTTTAAAAAAATGATGTTAATAATTTGTAGACTTACCTGAAGTTAACCAATTTAAGAAGAATAATTAACGATAATCTATTCGCATCCACTTTCTTTTTTCTTCAGGACCAATCCAATGCAGGAGACTCGCACTGTTATGTTTCTTTTAATATTTTACAATCACTTCTCCATGCACAACACTTTCACTGATAACGATTAAAAAAAATATGATTGATAAAAAGAAAAGAAAAAAAATGAAGCGCACATGTAATGAATTCCTATTTAGTTTTGCCTGATGAATTTTCACATTTCCTCTAACGTATAATCTAAAAAGTAGAAAAAATAATATGTGAACGGAAATACCACAACATAGTTATTTGTATAAAAAAAATGGAAGTAGAGATTGATGTAATGATGTAAATAACAGAAATACACTAAATTAAAAACTGGATTTATTTTTTAAATAACAGTAATTTCTCAACATAACCTTAGAATGATGATATTTTAGCCTTATATATCCTCATTTTTTAAAGAGTATAGTGCTTTAAAGCCTGCCTACACTTGTTACGGCTGACAAGCTATGTAATCAGAGAGTCTAGAACCACACCAAGGTACCGAATCAATATCAGAATCCTCCAGAAAATTTGAATTTGTAGCACGACCACCATGCCAGTGGTCGAGCGGGCTGAGGCGCATGTATACTGATTTTTCCCATGTTGACGTGGGTTAGAATCCTGCACAGGACATGGGGATTTATCTGCGTACCAGTGGTTGAAGAAATTCTGACAATAATTGTACTTGTGAAGTCACTGGAATGTTGAACAGTAATAATTTCATACCAAAAATTGTGGCTCACTGGCAACATTTGTCAGGTTAAAATTTCCCAATCTCCTTTTCCCTAATTCCATTCCCCCTAAGCTGTGCTGTGTGCATCATAGGGTTGCCCCCTGAGCTTAGGTAATACATTCAAAAAAATATTAAGAGTCATCCTGATAAGATACCGCCAGTGCTATGAATATGAAAGTGATGTTTAACAGTAGTAGTCGGAGGTTGTCACCTTGCTATCCATTTAATAAGAAAATAACCCTAAATAGGATCAGGCACTGTCAGTGGTTGAGCCACCCACATAGTATATAATATTGAATGCATCAAAGGAGATTTTACAGAGTGAGGTTCGCAATCATCCCTTGGTGAAATCTTGGGTTCAAATTCTGAGGTAATCATCAGCTCGATGTGATCGGTGTCTAGGTCGAAAACAGGAGCTGCGTAGATCCATCGATGCTTCTACTTTTTTCACGACAAATTTTATAGAAAGGACATGAAGGATAACTTCCAGTGTCCGTGTACTAATCGAGCTAAGCGTTGTTATGCTTTTTTAAAAATCTTACTGGCTGCGTTCTATGTAAAGAGTTCTCCACCAGACAACAGGTCCATGGATAATGTCGAACGACACTGCCTATAATCCGTTGTTTGAGGTCCCAATTCTTAACAATGGCTATTTTCCAAAGACATTCAAGCAGCGCTTAAAACTATAATTGACAGTTTCGAACACTAGCAACAATCTGGTTGTGATACTCCCCGTGTATATGTGTCAAGTTTGTAAGGTTCTTCTAAGTAGGACCTTCGAAAACTTCATCGATAAATTATTCGCACCTGGTGTCTATATTATAAATTATAAGAGTAATAAATCAAAAAAAAATCAATTGCAATGATTCACATCACAATTCAATTCAAAAGAATATTTCTTCATAGCTACCCGTGGTTGCATCAAAAAACTACTGAAGTAGA
>QYTT01090152.1:0-15229 GCA_006980735.1 Dasypogon diadema
TGTCAGAAGGAAAATATAATCCACTTAGTGACGACGACAGGTATTCCTCGAGGCAATGGTCAGGTGGAGCGAATCCACCGAACCATAATACCTGCCCTTACGAAGTTGAGTATAGAGAAGGAAGAAGATTGGTACAAGCACGTTAATAAGCTGCAGAAGTGTTTAAATTCGAGCTGGCAAAGAAGCATAAGTTGTACACCATTTGAAATTCTGTTTGGCGTTAAAATGAGAAGAGGAGAAGATGCTAAAATTGTAGAAATTTTGAGTGAGGAAGCAGTGGAACACTTCATAGCTTCGCGAGACGCTTTAAGGAACGAGGCTCAGAAGGCTATACAGGACATAGAAGAGGAAAACAAACGCGTATACAATCGCAGAAGAAAGCCTCCCCAGAAATACAAGGTCGGCGATATAGTCGCCATTAAGAGGACGCAGTTCGGCCCAACGCTTAAAATTTCTTCAAAATATTTGGGTCCTTATAAGGTAGTGGAGATCGGGCAGCACGATCGCTACAAGGTGAAAAAGATTGGAGAACATATTGGACCGGCAAATACTAGTTCCAGCGCCGACTGCATGAAGCCGTGGGTCTCACACACGTCCGTATACGGCGTAGAATCCAGCGATGACGAGATTGATACCCATGACGAAGCCAGGCCGAGTATGACAGAGGCCACGAGTGGTGGTCAACAGGGCCTCCCTCCCCCCGGAACTAAATAGTTCATCATCTGAATGGATGAGATAAAATTGTAACTAGCACTACAAGAAGCGACAGAATGAAATAGAAAACAAATTAGAACTTAAGAAATAGAAATAGAAGTATAAGAGAAAATGGAATAATGAAAGTATGCAAAGAAGATGAAATAATCAGTCGAACACGAAAGAAAATGGAATAATGAAACGAAGAATATGAATTAAATAATAATGGATAAAGTGTTAAGTACGGAATATTTCCTGACAGAAAGACAGCAAGAAGAAGACATTAGAAGCAAATGATTTCCTTGAAGGCGATTTTTCTGAAGACGATTTAGACGAAGACGACTATCTCGAAGATGAAGATGATTTCCCGGAGATGATTTCCGATGACGATGATTTCCCGAAGACGAATACATCAAAGATGAAGATAACTGCCTCAAGACGAAGACGATTTTTCCGAAGACGATTAGACGATGACAACTATCTCGAAGATGATGATTTTTCGAAGACGATTCTCCCAGAGACGAATGCATCGAAGATGAAGACGATTACCTCAAGACGAAGACGGTTTTTCCCTAAGACGATTTAGACGAAGACGATTATTCTAAAGATGAAGAAGACGATTCCACTAAACACGGAAGTGGCTTCCCGAGACGACTATTATCTCAAGAGCAAGGACGATATTTTTTCCAGTGATGAACTGGATTTACAAGCAAAATCATACTTAACGTAACGACGATTTCCAACCCCTAGACGCTACCTCCCAATCCAATAAGGTCCTATCCCTTCCCAAATGATTAACTTCCATCCCTTATCTAATGCTGTGCTCAAAGGACGAAGAGGAATCAAGGTCGCTTGCCGGGGCGGCATGCTTGCAGGATGGCCGATTGTAGGGCGAGGAAAACAGCGAACGCGCCCGCTGTGTAAACGCAACCGGAAAAGGGACAAGGCAGTGAATGACAGACAAGTTTTCGCTCTCTTCTGTCAGAACAGCCGGACCGAAAGGAACTCGAGGGAAATAATCCGTCACAAACATCGTTAAAATTGAGCTAAAATAAACTAAATTGTGATCATCCTAGTAATAAATAGTAAGTAGGTCATTCCGATTGTTTTATTAATCCTACATATATGAGTTTTAAGATATACCTTTATGACGGTTTTGTTCCATTGTCACATTTTATTGGTATTAAGTGGATAGCAGTCTGATATAAAGGAGGACTCCATATTTTTATTTTGCGTAGATGCCAAAAGTGTTTAAAAGTAAAAAATAGTAAGATCAATTTATTCGTTAATATAATCTAAAATTTCTATCTTGTTCTTAATTGTAAAAATCGTCAAATTTAAAAACGAAGTAGAAAATGAGAAATGAGAATAAGTCTCTATAGTTTTCTGCTAAATCCGTGACACTGAATATGCATTCGTTTAGATTAAAAAAATGACGTAAATTGTGGTACGAAGTTTTAATTCTCTTCACCCTACATACAATATTGACAGTATATTAACGTCGTCTATGAAATCTCTAAGAGTTTAATTTTTTTTTGCTAATTATGGCTGGGGTTTTTTTCGTCGAGTTCTGCGTCAAACGATATTGGTCAGTGATCGCTTTGGTTTGAAAAATTGACATACCTTGTCAGCTTAAGAGATATTTGCGAAAAACTAATTTTTTAATACTTTTAACATTTCATTTATAATGATGTTTTTAAAGTCTGTACTAATTTTCAGCTCCATGGGAATTTTCTCAAGGTTTGGATTTTTGTTGTCTATTTTGATTGGATTATTCTCCTTTCCATAATTTATTTTAAATTTTCTCGATCTAACTTTTGATGAATCCTTAGCAAGTGTGTAGTGTGTAGCAAGCAGTGTAGATACACTGTCACTTTTCAGCTTGCAATCCTATTTTAAATTTTCAAGTAAAATTGAGAATATGCCAATATTTAGAGAAAGAGACAAAATATCCCGTGGTGCCACTGTTAGAAAAGTTTAGAACCGTGCATAGAGATCTTTGATCTAAAACTCGATAAATACATGGGTTATTGTAAATTCATGTTAAGTGGCAGATCTAACATCTTTAACTCGATGAAAACACACAGCTTATATGAGAAGCATTTTTAATTTATAAACCTATCATTATATTGTAATTGTTACTCTTTTGACCTGTATTACAAAAATATACCATCAAAACAAAACGTAATCATGAGATAACCTAAGAAGCTTTTTACAATTCTTAGTACTAACCATAATCAAGACTCTTTTATGTTTTTTTTTAACGTAAACGAATTATAGTGTAAAATCCCGCACTAAAAATTTCTTGAAAAATTTTATACCGGCGAGATGTAATTTTAATTTGACTTCCTTTTAATGAAATAAAAAATTGTTGACCAAAAATGCGAAATAGAGGATTTTCACCATATATAAAACCCCGATATAAAACATCACTTCGTACTCAATGAATTTTAATTTGAATATTTTGAGAAATTTGGCAACAGTAACACAACTTTAAAAAACTTTTGGTATAATACCTGCAATCTAGTTGAAAAGGCTTTAAAGAATGTAATTAAAGCCTGGGTAAAAGGAGGCATAACCTATGTATAAAGACGTAACGTATTCAGATAAAGGAGGGAATGGATAATGTTTCCGGAGAATTTTCGCCATCATTTACAACAGTCAAATAGTAGAAAGAGCTGTTATAGGGGGAAAGATGGTGATCCACATTTTAAAGCTGTACACAGAATTCCAACATCGATTCCTGACTACGAAGTCGTTCTCGTAAGAAGAAGAATGGTAAAGCTGTGTAAACGAAATTGCGACTTTGGCGGCACGACGTCTCGTACTCGAAGTCAAGTTTAGAATTTATTTATAATTTTGCCGTCGTCGCTGCAGTGCTGCCAAGCATTTTATCATGTTTTATGTTGGTACCTTTACCCTTACGACGAACTTAGATTTGAAAAATGTTTATTTAAAATAATAAATTAATAACTGATTATAACCAATAAATTCAAGATGATTAAAACTAAACGAGCATTTCAAAAGAATATAAGGAATAGAAAAATTTTAACTTGATGAGAAATGAAGGAACAATCAAGACAAGTGCATGGAAAAATTAATATTATAGTAAACGCTATCTAGATAATAACCAACTGATAATAACAACGAAATTATAAATGAAAATAAAGATAACTTCATGTAGAAAATTATATTCTGAATATACTGAGAAATATGAAATAAGAGTTTCAAGAAAAAAGCAAAATAACAAAATATATATAACAGAACAGGAAAGAAAAAAACCGGCCAAGTGCGAGTCGGAATCGCACACGAAGGGCTCCGTATAATGAATGGGAAGAAAAAAATATGAAGTGTTCTGCATAAATACCTATTTATAGCAAAATCCTTTATAACTTTACAGTGAAGTGTATAATAAAGAAAGATTAAGAAAATAAGATGACCGAATATTGATAAACAATTCCTATTTAAATCGGAAATCACCTCGATTCAAGCAGCAAATCGCAAACTTATAGGCAGCGTGTCGATGAACATCCGGAAAGCATGGCTATTTATTGTTGTTGTAAAATGTAGTAAGTATTCACACTCAATAGTATATGCACAAAGGTCAGACCAAGTTTGAAGCCCCCTATATGGCGCAAGAACAACTATTATTTGTTTTTTTTACTTAAGAGTATATTGATTAATATAGTGTGGAGTAGGTATATTTTGTTAGTTAGACATTTGTATGTATTGCCATTATCAAAATCAAGCAAAAAACGCCAAGAAACATGTTTCTTGTCTGGGCACCCCTTTAATTTTTAACTTTATTTTTATTATTTGTTGTTATAGCGGAAAGAGAAATACACACTACAATACGGTTCATGAGATACAGCCCGGTGACTTGGTAATAATCAATGTCAATTAGCTAGTAAATATTACAAATACATGAAAGGCGAATGAATTTTCTTCCGCCGCACCTCCACCGTACACCGTCTGGAAGACTATTCTATCTGAGCACAGCCCATCCAAAGAAAGAGCACTCACCATAATGCGATACAAATGTAAAAACAAGGAGCTCGAGAGTCGAGAAACCTGCCAGATTCTAAGAACTGAGTTTCACTGTGCACTGTGCACCCGCCTATCAACTATTAATATTAGCTTGTAGGTATATGAGAAAAGGGTGGTAACTTGTGAATGTGCCGTAGTATACCATTAAATGCGACAATTAACTTTCTCTCTTACACACAAGATTCGATTAGGGGAAGATTGAGCTACCGAACGTGATATAAGGTAAAAGAATTTTAATCGTTTTGGAACGCTAAGGTCTTCACAAATAGTCAGACCGAAACCACAATTTTGCACAATTAAAGGTGCCTTTACACTATTTGACACAGTCAAATGACAAATTAACAACAACATGTAAGATATTGTAAACGCTAAAAGATATGTGTCTCTTACGGAATCAAAGATGTAATATATACTCGTAAAATATAACGGCTGGCTTTTATATTTATATTGAGATGTTGTATGTGTAGGTATAATACATGTTTTGTACATTACTATTTTACTATATTTTGTAATATTTGTAATCTTGCATTCTCACACAAACTCTCATGCGTCTTATCGCTTACCATTTGTAATACCACTTATTTTTTGGTAATCTGCTACTATTTATTTTTATTTGATTGGAAAAATCGTTTGCTGTGCAAGCCATTGATAACTAGGTTTCCTATCGGGTATATTTCTTCAAGAAAATTCTCCAAAGTCAGATTAAAGCGTTGTGTGAAAAATATAAAAAAGATTTTAATTTTATTGTTCTTCACTAAAGTTTAGCGTAAATGCTCATTTTTTTTGAAAAATTTATAAAAATTTATATATTGCATTGCCATATTTTCGGTATTATTGCGTTCTATTTTTTATAAATTCATTGTCCTAAAAAATTTGTTGAGTATTTAAATATTCTGAAGCAAAAATTTTAATTACGCATTACAGCAAGGATGGATTGGTATTGAAAATACGTAAATTTTGATGCAAAATATAATTTTATATAACCTCTAATGTAACTAAAATGATGTTTGGGAATGTTCAAGAGGATGAAATGACAATCAACTCACTTGTTTTTTGAGAAATATTGTAAATGGATCTGCTAACGTGGATTCCTAATGCAATACCTAATGGTTTCTAATAATCAGTCAGTTGGTGAATATGTGCAGTGTTGTAAAATTTTACTAATCTGAGCTTACTTAGAATTGGAAATTGCTATTTTATGAAATAGGATAAAGCAATTTGATGTTGATGAACAACATACTGTCATCATGTTATAAAGTGATTTAATGAAATATCCATAATTCAACCCCAGCATAATACCTTTCAGTACCAAATGTTTCAAACCTATGGAAATTGCGATCTAGTAACGCCGTGTGCGATATATACGAAGAGTGCAGTGCACTGAGAATAATTAGTCTGTCTGGTGCCAGTTAAGGAAAAATAATATAAAACAATAAGGTATTAGAGTATGTATTAGGTATTATTAGAAATCAAATTTTTATCTCAAGGTGCTTCCAAATTTTCTAAGCTCATTCGGCTAGTGGTCGCATCTGATGAAATTTTGTTGGCAGGACTGGCTATGGTGGACAGGGTCGCAGTTAATGCCATCTTAGTTTCAAGGTTAGAGACCGTAGGCAAACTTCTAGCTGGATTATTTGTGATATTATAACATTTTGAATATTCATAGATGAAAGAAATTAACTATAATCGAAAGAGGATCCACTTAGTTCTAATTTGGTATGTTCATTATATCCTTTTCCCAGTGAAACTCCGTAAAACTGTTCCACGTTGACTAGATCGGGTTTATTTGCCGACTGTTCCGAATTTAACTATAATATAATACAATGGAGTTTATATAATAAAAGTAATTATTCTCCTGATATTTCTATTCCTATTCTGCCAAACATATAACAGAGGCAAGTTTAGTACAGGAGCTAGTATGAGCGTTTCCTTTCCACAAATCTCAAATAGACCATATTTTTCTCATTTTTTGTACAAGTTGTTGAGAAGATGATGATGCGTAAGCAATAAAAAGAAAATTACCTGTGACCACCAATCAATGTGGAAACCATTTGCCCTGTATTGATAGTATATTAGTTTTGTGGAGGTGCTTTTGCACGGCTGATCATGTGGATAAAAATTTAATAATATAATTAGTGTAAAAGTAAAGATTCTATTCATTCCACCATTCACCAATGTCTATAGAAAACAGGAAAGACGTGCAAATTCTAAACTAATTGTCAGACGTAAGTCGTTAAGCACAGGTGGAGTTAATGGCGTATTGTTTTTACGCTATACTAAATTGTGAACCATTTCTACTTCTTACCAGAAATGAAAATAGCATCATTCATCACAAAATTAGTTATTAAAAAAGCGCGGCTAAATGTCTGAGAGTCCTCTACACAACAAACACAATATGATATTATCTACAGAAGGCTTCATTTGATGGGATATGCAAGAACTAACCTACCTTGAATTATTAGAGCGTAACCAGCAGTTTTTGGAGGTTTATCGTCAAGAGTTGTGGAATTACTTCAGTCAGCGTTCAGAGAAAAACGTTATAGTTTGTACAGCACTAAACGTATTCTCTGTTATTAGGATAACGCTTCACCACACGTACCGACTCAGACGTTGGAAAAAATTCAGGATATTGGATGTGGAAAGGATGATTCACCCCCTTATTCGCCAGATATACATGCCAATTAATTGCTATCTATTTAATTTGTTTATACTGCCAGTTATAGGAAAAGGAGATGAACACAAAGGTCAGAAGAGTTGGAACTAAGCTCCTTGTCTTAAAGCCGAAGAAATGTTATTAAAGTGAAATAGGAAAGACCCATTGTAAACAGTTGTTTTTTTCCAATTCTTCTCTTAAATTTTTCCAATTTCGAAATTATCTTTGGCTTTTAAGGCAAGAGCAGTATAATAGGGAAAATATTCCTGAATATAATATTGTGAACGGAGTAAATTTTGATATTAATCTTATACATGCCTTGCACTAGAACCTTGTTTTGAAGTAACAGTATACAACGAAAACTGGTTCTGTGCAAGACGTCACGGAGTTATTACTAAATTGGGAACGAATTTTGTGCATATTTTTTGTTTTGAAATTTTGTTTACTTTACAAATTGTTGTTGTATTAAGTACCAGATAAGAGTTCGACTAATATTTAGATCGATATTTTTGTAAGCAGAACTAATATAGGGCCTGCAGAAAAAGTAATAATAAGAGCCGAAATAACCAATTTTCTTTTTGATATTGTTAAATTATTAAATTTGAGTTTAATATAAAATTTTGAATTTCGTAATTTGTTTATATTTTTTGTTAATTCGTTTGTTTGTTTTTTTTTAATGATCACAAAAGCTTTATTCTCCGCCCAAAATAATTGAGTAAATAACAATATTTAATTTTGCCAGCTAAAAATGTATAAAATAGAAATTATCTCATAAAAATTTTCTATTGCTAATGCATCAAATTTATAAAAGAAACTATTATATATATTTTTTTCGTTTTTTTAGTACATATTGTAAAATAGTTGTTTTATAAAAAAAAAGTCGGTAACCGTCTACAGGTACCTGTTGTGAGACTGATTTCCATAGCTCTCTGGCGATGACCCAAAACCTTAAATTGGGGTAGAGACACCTCACTCGAGACACCAACCGAGTTCGGGCCTTCATTCCATTTATAGCGTATATCTCTCATAGTATATCCAACTTTATGTATTAATTGGGTTGAATCGATGTGTGGTTTAATTGGAATGAATATTAAAAATGCATAAACGGAAAAATATTTATGAGACTAGTAATACGAAAAAATTTTATTTTGATTTTTGTTTACAAAAATATTTTACTTCTACATTTATTATGCAAAATTTTCTTCAATGAATAGAATTATGATAGAGGTGTATTAATAGTCCCATTCTCAATCTAATCATATTTAAGAGCTAAGATTTGATAAAATTGCTTGACTTTATTATCATTTCAAAAATATGACTACTGTTTGTTCATTTGCAGTAGTATTCAAGAAGTATCGTTGCTCAGTGTTATCACCGGAGGGTTCAAAATTTATATAAATATTAGGTCTATGAGGTATACGGATTTTAATATTTATCACTAATTATTACTAGCTATATTTATTTATTTTGAAAGTATATTTTAGGCAAATTGTGTTGTGAAAGGAAGATATTTTTGGTATTTTTTGGTTATACAGTGCGTGGGGTGTAGTTAAGTTACAAAAGTCCTAAAAGAGCTTCACGGCTTGGTGTACTGTTTCTGTGAAACAAAAAAAAATGGTCCTGTTTTTTGTTTTTTTTTCTGACAGCAACAAAAATATCTCGAAAATAAATTACAGAAATACTTGCTTAGGTGTAAAATAGGAAGATCACATAGCATTACTTGCCTAAAAATGAAAACAATGAAAAAGAATAGAGAAAAATCAAGAACACAAGAACTAAGGAAACGTGTGAGTGAGACTTAAGGTGGGTACCTGTGGTTAGGTTAATTTCGGTCGCCCTCTGCCTGTGTCCCAATACACGGAACTGTGGAAGTTCAACTTCGCTGCTCATTCCAACACTACTAAGGCCATCCCTCCAGAAGTAGCGGATATCTCGCATTGTGTAACCGACTCCAGAGCCAAAACAATACACAAAATGCCGTCATTCCCAAATAAACAAAATATTCTCAAACACCAATAAATGAGATGTTTGCTTTTTCAACAAATCTTCTTTTTTTTCTCTTTACATGTATAATGTATGTAAATAATATGATTTGGACATTAAATAGCTGACTCTTTACACTTTTCAAATTCATTCAAATTCACAATATAAACAACATTGCGATTTCAGCTATCGAATTTCCAAACACCACTATATGAATAGTAGTAGTGTTAGTTAACATTTCAAAATTCTATGCATCATGAAAAATCAAAATGTCCCGACCACAAAAGGTAGTCAAAAGGAATTGTGAAAAAGCAATCGAATGAATTTGATAAAAATCATTAAGTATTGTAGTCGAATGTCATAATTGAATGATTGATCAGAGGAATGAGTAATCAAAAATGAACAAATAAAGAATAATGCAATAACCATAATATTAAAAGTATATTCGATTTCAATTTGTATGCCTGGTGCTGTTATGCCCATGTCGTTAAAATGACTTAGTAAGGGAAAAAGAATTTTTGCTAATGTTTCCAAAACTGAGAAATCAACTTTAAAGTCATGCAGAGTTGAATATATATAATATCAGGTAGTCTCTCATATTTAGTAGTCTTTACTTTGTATATATTTAAAAATTCTGCTATTTATAATAGAACAATTATTCTTAATTAAAGCGCTCCTGTTTGATTTTCATTAGAAAACGAAAACGAACACAATTAAAACGAAATAAACGAAAGGAACTAAAATTTAATATTACAAATGGATGTGAAAACGGAAATATACTTGAAAACCAAAAAAAAAAACAACCAAAAAAATAGAGGAGAAATGAATAAAGCAAAAAACTAACAAAAGGAACTTGTCACCCAAATCATGCACACTCACACTATCGTCATGCAAAATATAAGGTAAACAGGTATAAAAATTAATGTTTTCGTCAAAAATTTCCTCAAACTCGGAAAGAATCGAAAAAAAACTGTTTTATTAAAAAACCATGCAAATTTTTAGGCCTATCGTGCTCTTTTCAACGCATTTTGACTATTTATAAGTGGTAAAATTTACTACTATTAAGCTCTTTTACTACTAAACTACATTAGCTGTGTTTTTGTAAAATTTTTAAGTAGGTAGCAATTTCTGTTTGGCATTCTAAAGATGAAATTCTTTTATTATTCTTTGTATAAAACAATGTGAAGGAAAATATTTTCAATTTGGATTACATCCTTACATCTTTTGTAATATGTTAAGTTTGAAAAACAACACAGAAATAAGCTTTTTTGAAAGCTTTTTGGCAAACTGAAATTTTTTTTATGTAATAAAAATATTAGTAAAATTGTTCAATAGAATTTTAATTATTTCTTGTCGTAGGATATAATATATATATATATATTGTTTAGATTACGTTGCGATTTGAAGCAGTCAAGGAAATGTTCAAAAACATACATATTGGCTGTTTTGTGTTCAGTTATCTCAAGAGGCTCGGTATATTCCAACGAAAATTTAGTAAAAAACAATGCAAATAATGCTACAATTGGAAGTTTTCCCTACGCGTCTTTGAATCGTTATTACTTAACAATCCGTATCTTATTCCCGGAAATACTATATCCTCCTTGCGTACGCACCAAGTCAACGAACGTCAACGAAGCGAATTCGCTTGTCATCGTTGTTTCGGTGTAGAGAACGCCAACGAATGTTGTTGGCGTTTGCTCATAACCCAGTAACATAAAAGGAAATGCTTCCTTCGAGCGAATGCGGTATGGATGGGCATTTTATTTTCATTTGCGTATATAAATAACGTACTCGCTATAATAACTTCCTCATCCATTGTGCACCGAAACCGGATTCAAATCAAACGAACTCCAACGAAGACATTTGGTCATATCTTTGAACGTCAACGAGCATGCGATAGACTTCGCTGATACCTCTTCGTTGGCGTTCGTTGGTTTGGTGTGTACGCAACATATGACACAGCCTAGTGTAAATTTCCGTTACCATTCCACTTTGAGCTCGAGTTATACCATTTCCACATGCATGTTTCCGTCTTAAACATGTTGTAGAAAGACGTTATGACGATACAATTTTGCTCCCTGGTAAAAATTCCTTGTACCTTTCCTATTTAATAAGAGTGCCCTTAATTTCTAAGAATGTTAATGCTATATGGAATTTAGAAAAAAATTATAGGCCATATGACCAGTAAAAAGAAATGAGGCAGGGCTTCAAAGTGGACTTGAGGGGACCTTCTACTTTTCTAATTTACAAGCTTAGGAAAATCTACTACATTTGCATCTTTTAAGGGCCTAAAATAAGGCCCCAAAACATTCTTACGATGTCCGAATTATTTCAAAACTTCCATGTTATACCCTGCATTGGTCGAAAATTGAGTGTGCTCATCGCACAAATTAGCTATGATTTTTGGAACCTTTTGCCTAAAACTGATACAAATTCCCAATGAAAAATATTTTTTACTAAGTAAAATTGAAAATTTGCTCAAAAGTTACCCATGCTGGTGGCTGGCGGGGCTGAGGCGCACGTCTGCAGATTTTTCTGGTGGCGTGAGTTCGAATCCTACACAGGACACTGTGATTTATTTCTGAGTACCAGTGGTTGAGGTAATTATATTGACAAGAATTATATTTGTGAAGCCACTAGGATGTTGCACAGTAATAATTTCATGCCAAAAATTGTGGCTAACTTGCAACATTTGTCAGGTTAATTTTCCAATTTGTTCTTTCCTAATTTCCTTCCGCCTAAGCTGTGTCCTGTGCATCCTCTGAGCATAGGCTGGTTGTCAACGAGTTAATAAATTCGCTAATTTATATGTGATCTTTCTTCAGGAACATCAATTGTCGAACTTGCGACTTTCCTGGTAGGAAACATTTTTAACTCTTAACTGCGGACGTCTCACAGGCCCCTCACCATTTGTGATTTCCGAGTATCACATACTTCTTCGTATTCGGTTGATTCGGCCAATACGTGATAGCTAAGTAATAAAAATGAAAAGTTCGGACGGGTCCTGTAAGAGTCCAGGAAAGGCAAAAACGCGTAGTCGACGTGTAGATGATTAGATTTTGGTGAATCCAAGTTAAGACAAGTCCATCCGATCTGAAGTCAATCGAGGTGACATATTTTGTATAACAATTAAATCACAGGTTAGCTCTGCGATGAGGTTAACTTTGTTGAATTGTCTCGGTTATATTTGACGTTAATTGAAACTTGAAAGTAAAAAATCCGTAAAGGCCTGTTTCCCTTTCTATAAACTTTTGTAATAAATAAGTTTATTTTTTGACGTCATATTTTGTTATAACAAACAAGATAAAGGCTTGTATTTGGAAAAGCCTTCCGAAAGAATTATTGTAACTTGGCGGAGATGTTTTAGTGCCTCCAACATTGCAGTCCGAACCATGCACCATCAGATTTTACTTTACACTTTCGTTTGTTTAGAACTTTGCAGAACTTTTTTAATAGTGATAATTTACCAAAATCATTTAAATTTCGTACTGAAAATTATTGCAAGCTAATATTTGTCAAGTCGTAAATAATTCTTAATCCCCATTTCCCCGATCATAGGGCAACCCTACCCCCTGAGCTTAGGCAATATTGTCATCAACTGTAAAAATGATGGAAGGCCTTCAATCAAAATGACACATACATAGTTGATTAAATTTACTTTTGAATATACAAATAAATGACTTTAACACACTAAAAACTGGGGCTAATATGTGTTTAAATTCTGAAATCGAAAAATATCATGAACAAGGCTATATTATTTTCCAGGTAGACAATTTTAGGTATTGGTTGCAGATTTTTCTTAAATTTAAAGAAATTCTACAAGATATAAACATAACTGTAGTCACTCGTGCTGTTTGTACAATGTTATTAGATGATGTATCTGTCCTTAAGCAAGGGATTTTATATTTTAAATTATGTTTTAATTCATACATGAAGCTAGATTGTACTATATTATGAATATGTAAGTTGAGTTTGAAATATATTCTTGCACTGCTTTTGTACTTGACGTGCACATTATCTCCTCTCCTTAGTGTTATTCCTCGAAAACGGATAAATTTATCTTCATAAAATTTCTAACATAAGTTGTTTAGAGGACTGCGAGGAATAGCAAATTAGAGTACATTATCGAGCACTTTTACAGAAAATCCTCACAAATGTAAAATACATTTTCAACTACAGATGAAAAAATCTTGACAAATTTGATTTTGAAACATGCGTGGGTGGAGTTATACGAAAGAGCTGGTATACAACATATTTTTTTCTGAAAAGTTTCAAAACAGTCCAGTTACTAATAAAATCAAAACCTATATCACTTCAAAAGTGAACAACCTCATTTCACAAGAGCTCCAAACTGTAATGATTCTGCGGCGGTTACAAATTCTACTTTTTGGCAGGGAAACATATGCTGGATCTCTCCTGAAGGAGTTATGTTATAGCGTCAAGTGTTACCTATTTTAGAAGATAATAAGTTATTGAACGAGTTACTTATGCAGACAATTTTGAATATATAATACATTTTTCATACGTGTTGAAAGTAGTTTTTGGAGTTGGTTACGATGTTCGCTGCTGGGATGCAGTAAACAAAACAGAAAGACTATAGAAAAGATCCCTTTGCTAATCTGAATCTAGAATCAAATAGTGCGTAAGCTGATGTTTATCAACTACTGAAATCAGAATCAGGTCAGTTGCAGTGTGGTTGGTGTTAGTTATTAATGAAGGCTTTAATATCGGAATCAAATCAGAATCAGATCTGATGCTCAGTGTGGCATCTGCCTTAGAGAAAGCTTCCAGATTTCAATTTTCTAGATTTAACGATTTGTACTGTGAGATGATTGAGCCAGTAAGTGACTAGATAACATCTATTATTGGTCTTCAAGAATGAAGAGTTATTGTCGGACGCTTCCTGTGTACAACACACGTGCCTCCAATAGTAATCATACCTTCCTAAAGAAATTATTACGTTTTCTTCACAACAAAATACTCAGTTTTGGACAAACGTTACTTATTTTCATATCCATTCTCAATTTGCTGCTTCCAATTTTTTAATTTTGACAGCTCTTATATATTTTAAATTACTCACCGAAAATTTCCACTTCCACTTTTGTATTGTAATTCTGTAATGCGTACCAGATAGGGGTAATTCTACCCATCCCTGCCTTTTTATAAACTCGCGGACTGTCTGAACATTATGCATAGTTTTTTGCTTATGAAGTCAAATATATGACGTCGATAAAAATCAAATATTACATACGAACGTAACTCAAAATCTTATTTTACTGAACTCGCCCTTTTCGCGTGTCAGATTTCAAATTTCACCTAAATTCGAGATTGACGACAAATGTTTTTCCCCGCATTGTGTTTTGCTTCATACGTTGACGTGTTTTTTTTACGGTGATGTCAAAAATCAGGAGATTCCCTATAACACTAAGCACAGCCTTGGATAAAAGGAAATTAGGAGGTCGGGGGGAAATAGCAGTGCACATTCTGCTTAAACAACTACCATAGTCGATGACGAAAGTGTGAAGTGTGCCGCGATGACGAAAGTGTGAAGATAGCTCGATGCGCAGGCATTAAAAGTTGGAATAAAATTGCACGGAATTAGACCATAGATTTCATTAGAACAGTTATAGTAGCAATAAAAGATCGTTAGGCATGTAACATTACGTCGATCCTCCATGGAATCGATTGTGGAAGTAATCGTCTCATAGCCAAAAAGCTTAAAAGCTTTCTTTTGGACTTTGTTCTTTGTGTAACGCGGACAATAAAGTAAATCTTGCTCCTGCCCAAGATGCGAATTAACACGTTGAATCACCGTTGACCAACATTTAAAAGATCTCTCACGACAAAGGCATT
>QYTT01090152.1:32126-54089 GCA_006980735.1 Dasypogon diadema
CATAATTATTGGATTCATCACAAAAATGGTATATATAGAATTTACACTTCAATTTGCAAGCATATCAAAGATATCTGAGGATTATGATGAAGAGCGAGAGCCACAGGGAATTAGTGGTAAGACTCGTGATATTCATAGCCAAAAATCCAAGAGGTCGCGAGAAGTGCTCTGGAGGGTAACTAAATAAGTACTCCTAGCCCCACAGCATGAGTAAATGGCAAGAGATATAGAGCAGTGAGCATAAAGGACGATGGGCTACCTTGTACCTTGGATTGACAGAAAACTCGTTGTAGTGAACTACAATGATTGAAGGAACAATTTCGCGCATACGATCTTTGTCTGCCGGACGGGAGTGAAGCCCTCGTTGGGCGAGCAGCATAATGTAACTCATCCTGGAGAGCAAGAAAAATTGAGAAGTAATAATGAAGAATACTCGTTGCGTAAAAAATTGGGAGGCTACAAAAGGCACTCCAAAAAAGCGCTCTCTGAGGTAATATTGCAAACGGTTCTGATCTGGTGTCTTTGGAAATCGAAGGAAGGGATTCTACTCGATAATTACAGATGGGAGTCAGAGAATTTGTCCGTAAGTTGGATTCGTCCTTTGAAAAAATTTCTGCAAATAAGCGAATTGATCAAGAAGGTAAAATTTGCGGTATTCCGTTGCCATTCAATGAATTAGTGCCTTGGAATTAATCAAAATTTAAAAGGTTTTCTTGGTAAACAAATTTTTGAAAACTACGAGAAAATTATTTACGATGCACTAAAAAATAGCTAGGATGCTGAATGTCCCATAATTACATGATCAAAACATTACACCTGGATGCCTTTATGGAAAATTTAAGAATCTGATCTGATAAGCAAGATTAGAGTGTTCACTAAGCCATAACTGGAATTAAAAAGCACATGAAAGAAGATAGAATCTTACTATGATGGAAGATTGCTGGTTTATTTTAAGCGACAATAAATCCCTGTTTTTTTGACAACAAAGTTATCGCTAAAAACCATTGAGAACATCGACACCCAGACGAAAGGCTAGGAGTTATCTGTTGGATTTTTTGTTTGACATGTATAATAGTACCTTTTGTCGCAGCTATATTTTTTTATTCTATGTTATTTTTAACATGTAAACAAAATATACCTCTGAAAATCTTATGCTCGTTTTTTCAGAAAATTAGGTTATTCGTATTCGAAGCATGTGTAAATGTTATGCGTTTTCATGAATATTGTTTTTTCTTGATTTAACATTGAAAATCAAATTGTTGAACTAGAATTAAATGATTACGGCGATAAGTTTTACTGATCAGTATGAGACCGAAGTAGTTCATTTGCAAAGAAATTATGTTGACTAGTTCATAGTTGGTTAACACATATATCGAACAGAGCATTCTAAAAATATTTAGAGCATGTATTTCTAATCTCAAGAGAAAAAACATGTGTAGAGCTTACATATGCGAAATGTTCAATGTTAATAACCTTACAAATGTTCGGCATCAGAACTTGAACAAATGCAATCGGAAAAGGCTTGCATATTGTATGCCACAAACATTCAACGCAATTTTTATTTTGTGCTTGCTCTGCACTTTACATCTTAGTTATTCCCTGAGGTAAGTATAAAACATTGGTTTAACTAACCAGAATGACTTTACAAATGTAGTTCACTTTACAAATTTGTTGTTTGTTATTAAAATGTATTAAAACTTAATTAAAGTGGTACTCATATCAATAGAACTATATTATTCTGGCTTACTTAAATTGGAATAGATAAAAAAAATTTCGGATTAAGTTCGTAAATCGCAGGTGTTTTTACGGTGGAATATTTTTCCTTTGTGATTGAATGGCCATTAAAAGAAATCTGGCAATACAATTTTCAGATTCTTTATGAGGAAGGTTTAGTTTTTATCTATTTTTTTTAATTTGATTTGAAATCTGTTTGTTTTTTGAATAAAATGTGCGAAATATACTTGAAATATACAATAAAATGTTTTTTGGGGTAATAGTCAGTTTCGACACGCTTTCACAAAATCTGTACAACCCTTGAATGCAACCTATTTGCATTTTTTTGAAATTAGCTTAGTCATGCTCGCAGCCGAAGTATTCAGGACTGCTCTTCACATCATATATATGTATTATCAAAAAAGTACACATTTATTCCAATTAGCATGTTTACATATCTCCAAAGCAATTTTACTATATATATATATGTATATTATATAATAATGAGCGGCAGATGATGGATAGACATGAAATGGGATGCAAAATAAAACACAATGAACCAATTAAAAATAAACAGATAAAAGTGAAATAAAATGCAGCACAGAGGGCCAAATCAACAACACTGATATTGATACTGATACTGATACTGATTATATCGATTATCGAACACATTTAAACTTTAAATGTGGTGAACGTGTACACGAGCAAAAGCAATTTATTACGTTGCAACATTTAAAATTTAAATGCGAATTATCTGATATATAAATTTTTAGAATCTATTGATTTTTTTTGATGTACCATAAGGACTTCCGAAACCGAACTGATACTGAGGACATACATTGTGACGCCAACTTCCACCGGAGGACCTGGAACATACGTTTGGTTTGGCTAAAAATTTATAAGTATGAAACAAGGAAAATGAAGCTTATAAAAATTATAATGAGATGTATGAGATTTTGGTGAGATGCTAACTCGCCAGCAAAATATGAAACAGGTTATGTACAAAAACTCATCTTATGCAGTATTTTTCCATAAATGTTATCTCTATGTCTACTGTTAGAAGGTTCATGAATGAAAACCAAATCAATCTTATGCGGCGTGAATAGTACAATACAAATTCGTTAAAAATTTTGTTTGTTTCGTTTTGATTTCAAACAGGCCCCATCGCTTGCAAAAACCAATATCGATCGAGGGCGTTCCGGGTTTCAGGAAATATGAGGAAATTAGTGCCTGATTATTGTCAAAAGGAAACGAAAATATCCGGGACGAAATAATACCGGGTGAAATAAAAGAGGGAACTAAAACCACATAAAGTGAGATCATACAATAATTTAGATGTGTTGGTGTGTAAACCTAAATTCGTTTTCGCTGAACGATTGTCAAAAACACTAGTATTCTCGTGCAAAAAATTTCTAAACAAGTGTGAAAAAATATTCTGAGTATTTGTAATTAATTTGTGTGTAATTAGTGATGGGTAGTTGCAAAAATAGGTGGAAAAAAATATTTTTCTTCTTTTGTATGTTTTAATGGTAGGGTTATGTGGTTTTACTACAAAAGGGATAGCACTGGAAAATTTTGATCAAAAAGGAAATACTGTGAAACACAAAAGACCAAAAACAATATATTAATTAGTTCCTTTCCACAGAAAATAAAGCCAGTGTTGAAATAATGTTTACAATACTTAAAAAAAGAATATCTAAGAATAGGTACATGGTCTATATTGTACCATTTTCACTTCAGACAGCGAGCTGATCGATAGCACATACATGGTAACTCCAACTTCAACCGGGGGTCCTGAAACACGGATATAATACACAAATTTTCTTATTGGAGTCGTCTTGTCTTATGATTTGTTTTATATTTTTAATTTACTTTTTACTACCAATATAAAATTTAATAAATCGTTGGAAATACTGGAGACTATTGGGAATTTCCAATTGGTTCTACTATGCTACGTTGATTTTGTAATGGGTATGAATTTATTTTGATCATTTGTCCTGATTAAACTACTTTTACCTCTAAAAATAGTAAATCTATTTTAATTAAAGAAAAGTTATGTAGAATGAGAACAGGTTCATTGGAAATTTAGTAAATGGTTGGCGCATTTTTACGGTTCTACAGAAAGTACTGCAAACTGTTTGTGAAGTTCTTTGTAATTTAATATTTATTGTATTCAAAATTCAGAGCCTTCGTGTGGAATTTGTTAAACTGATTTACTTAAAGTTTTCTGTGTAACGATGCGACGAACATATGGGAAGACGGCGTTTAATAGTAACTCCAGATCACGAAGAAGCCGTTCGAAAAAGCACAGAAAACGACAATCGGTGCACCTATCAAAATGATGCAGTTGGTATTAGATTCGTAGCAATTCTTCTTAAAGAGCTGGGTGTAAGGAGGGTTGTTTCACGTTGGGTTCCACATAATAGAACGGCAGAATAAAAGGTTGAAAATTAACATAAAAGTCTCTACAATTGCTTGATGAAAGTAGTTATCGTACAATTTCTAAGATTTATAACTCGTTCTTGTGATGAAACCCGTATTGCGTTTTGTGATGTGCTGATACATGAAAAAAGTGTAGTATGCGTGTTTGAAGACGACCCAACGCTAAACAAGGTGATAAAACAAAAGTAATGTATTCTCTTTTCACTAGGTCTGCAGGATGCGTGAACGTCATGAAAGTGGAAGAACAGAAAACTGTCACGGTATCCTGGCATGCACAGCATTATCTGCCTGAAGTGCTCAAAAATCTCACAATTGGAGGCGTATTCCCATAAACGCCTATTCCCATAAAGTAAGGAGGCCTTTGTATCGCAACCAAAGGTGTTTTTCGAATTTAAGAATTGGCGAATTATATATTTGGTTTGGTACTTTGTTACTTTGGTAAGAGGTTCCAATTTCAGAGTCTTGGTTGCGATAGCCAAATGGCCCACCGTCTTCCTGGCCGAAATTCATGTCAATGCGACCTGTGTTCTTTCAAACCTTAACAAAGATCTGAAAGGTGCCAGCGTTATCGTTTTCTATAACAGCCAGGCAATGCTTAGGGGATTCTCTTCCAGGTGCTTTACTTCGAAGCTTGTCAGGTAACGTTTTGAAACCCTACAGCGTCTGACCACAAACAATATAGTCACATTCTGTTAAGTATTTGGCCATCGTGGCGTAAAGGGGAATGAAACTGCTAATGATCTGGCTAGAAGAGTCTTATTTTCTTGATCTTTCGGTAGCATTGACTGGCTTTCCACCAAAGCTATAATAGAAAAATGGGCTAGAGGACTCCTGCAGTACTATTGGAAAAATGTTTCCAGATTGCGTCAAGTTAATGAGCTTATAAAACAAGGAATTGGTTTCAAAGTGAATTTTAGGTTATTTATGGGCTATTTATGTGACCATCATGGGCTAGGGTATCACCTATTAGAAATGGGGTATTTCGTTTTTGTTTGGAAGACGACGAGACCACCATAAACATTGTGGGTGAATGTCCCCTAGGTGTGGCTAACAGGAAGGCTCTTCCTCCGGGAAGTTTTAACTCCCTATGAAATCAAATCCTCTTCGTGAAAACCCTCATAAATAGTCCGATGTAGAATGATTAAATTCCGATTTATATTAAGTATTGTTTTCATTAATATAAATTTTCTCAATATGTCGGCGAAATTGTTGTAAACTTATTGGGAGTTTACAAAAGAAACTGGCACTTTCTGCACTGGACTTGGGTGTTTTCATAAGAAAACAAATCTTGGTTTTCGATGAATATTTTTATTAGTAAAAATTGTTGCCAACATATTTCCTAGCTTGTTGGCTTTGAAAATTTATATGAGTGAAAATAAGCCTTTAGATTGTTATTTGAATTTGAAATTTCCAAATAGATATCAGGGGATCCTGTAATGTGAACAGACAACCTCTAACCTCAGATGCATATCTATGTTCAAAAAATATGGGGACAACCAAAGTTGTCGAAGGCCACTATATATTTTACTTATAATTCATTTAAGCAGACACGGTTACTATATACAATCATATATTCTGATTTTATGGAATTTAGTTGGACTGTTTCCAGAGTGTAAAGAGTTTTACTTAGTTGGAATGGTTTATATTTATATTCGTTTGCATTTCCAAGATCATATTCAAATGGGCAAAAGAGTCCCATAGGTCTGTTAAGGTCAACTTGAACATCATCGGCTTATGAATTTTGGTGTCATTACCTACATTCGGGAGATTATTTATAAAAGTGACCTTACCATAGAACTCTGTGGAACACAGGGCGAAAAGTAGAATTATTGCTCTTAATCAGTAAAGAATAAATTACGAATTAGATCAATAATAGAGAAAGAAAATCCGAAGTGGGAGGATAAAAAGATAGCAAAAAGCTCAAGGTGACTAACATGGTCGAAGGCCTTAGAGAAATTCAAAGGAACAAGGACACTTAACGCATTTGACCGAATTCCGGGAACTGCATTTGCTGCCTTTTCCACATTAGCATAACGATATTAAAAATTATAACCGTTTTCATTTACTTAAAGAATACTTTCATCGGTTTCCTGTGCTATTGGTGGAGTGGGACTAAAAAAGCTATTTAAGTTATCTGGATGAATCGATTTTCGATTTATTCACAGGATTTATAGAGATACACTTGGGTCTAGTTTCGAACCGAAATAAAGACGTTTTGACCTTTTTAACGCCGATGTGACGCGATTACGAACCGAAGTATGTAACCTTTTGGTAGAGTTCTATAGGATGCAGTGACAACATACACATTACGACTAAAAATGGCTTTACTGAGAGACATCTTTCTTATAATAATAATAATACCAGGTTATCTCGAAATTTGGCAATGTTGAGTGTCAAACTTGAGTGCTCCGGACTTCTTTCTTTGGGATTTGGGAGTATCTGAAGAGGAAAGTCCACGCTAACAACCCAGAGACAATTAAAAGAAAATATCCGAAGAGCAATTATCGAAATACCGCCAAAAATGTGCAAAAATGTTACCGAAAGAGATCTTATGTTTGTAGCTAATAGAGGTGGTCATTTTTCAGAGAATGTCTGCCACACAAGGTTGCCAACATTCAAGATACTAAAGAATTTCTTCTTTCGAAAAGCTTTGTAATTTTTCTATAGCTAAAAACCTTAGGCATCGCTTTCACACTCTTGTCGATTGTTCGAAAATTTCTTTATTTTAATTTTATGATAAACCATACATAATAATCTCGACATCCATTTAAACACAAGATGAGAATAAATGACCGAAAGGTAATTACCAAACCAGATTGATTCCATGAAAGGCAATCAAAAATTTCGTCGTTCATTCGTGGTGGTGGTGGTACTTCATCCTTGTAAAATTACTTTTCTCCTCGTAAAATCGCGTAATATAATAATTTAACGAACAAATTAAACCTTCACAATAATTGCGTTGTTAGCTAATGTTCATATGTCGTGCAGTTGCCATTAAATTAGGATTCGCGGTTGTGCCCTGGTTCACTAACCAATTAGCACCAAATTGAATTAGGCTTCAATGCCCATGACCCAACCCCAAATTACCAAGATGGAATACCAACCCGAAAATATGTATAGAACGTTGCTGCGTTGGGAGGTGACTGTAACTGTGACTACACATATCGCTTCTAAAAATATTTATTTAACCCTAATTTGTAGGAAGGCTCTGGTTGTTATTTAAAATTTTACAAGGTGTTGCAGTACTTTCCGTTGGAGCTGTATGTAGCTGTGTATTTAACCTATATCCTTGAAAATTTGTATTAAAGGGGAGGGGGCGTAGAGAAGGTGCCTTCAATAAGAGCACGAAATCGAAATCGTCTGGTCGAAAAGTGTTCAGTACACGAAAGTAGACCAGAAATTGAATGTTCTGCTTGAAATTTACTGTTATACACAAATAGTACAGTTTTAGATAGTGTGAGAAAATCTCTATCTGAAAATGGTACACATCTTCTCGTGTTGAAAATGACGCTTTAGTCATAATTTCCCAGTAGCGCTTTTACTTTGGTCTTGAACCGAAAACAATGTGACACGGAGTATTGTATTAAAGCGCAGGTTTCATCCCTTTGTTTCAGAATTTAAGTCAAAAGCATTAAAACGTAAAACTGAGGAAAAAGGCAACAAAACACTTACCTCCATAGTTGGGTCTTACTCTTTTGTCATAGCTAACGCTGAAGGAGTCCAATATAGCAGATATGTTAACATCACCAAACATGCTGCCCCCACCAGTTCTAAAAATACAATACCGTTAGAAAAATGCCAAAGGTTTCGCACTCTATAGCTTTAAAATTAACTTAATCTCCTAGCAGGGCTACTGTAAGCTAGGGGGGCATAGCTGTATGGTTACAGTATTGCTGGTGCGGCAATAAAAACACACAAAAAGGAATTATGAGCGATGGAGGATATATTAGCGGATTGCCAACATTAACACCAGCTGGAGAGCTTTCGCAGAAGAAGCAAAGCTCCTTCAGCCTGAGCCTGCCAAAACCAAATATGGCGGCAGAGCTGCTTAATCACCAAAAACGTTTTCGTAGACGATGCTCATGTATGTTTACGCTAACTTGGAGTGTTTTCAGCAAACACCGGGAACCACTTATAGTGCTCCTTTTGGCTCCTTGTAATTGAATCGATTTTGAAAATCGTTAAAAAGCTCCTGGTCGAGAGTGCTCCTTCCCTACTTAGGAGCTGCTTAAGATCCACTTTGCATCGCATCTCCGTCAAGTGGCAGTTATTGTGCCCCGTGCAATTATTGAGGATGGTGTTTGGTGCCCATGCCTTGTGTACATGGGCGAAGGCACTCGATTGTCCCACTATTGGAACGCAAGTGTTTTCTAAGGAGCTTATCTAGATTTTGCACGCTGAACACTTCTAGGAAAATGGCAGGAAGCCAAAAAGGTGAGGGGGCGATATGCAAATGCAAATGTAACTCGAAGTAATCGTTGTAGAGGAGGACCAGGTGAGTAAAGGGCATATACTTACGCTGCTTGCACGGCAGCCAATTTCTTTGTTGGTTCCTGCAGGATAAAGGCGATATTGAACGCCAGCCATAGCGTAACTAAACGGGCCTTAGGCAGCAAGTCGATTTTGTAAAACATTTTGTAGCACAAAGAGCTTCGGCTGCTCCTCCTTTAAGCACTTTGTCACCCAATTATTATTGACCGCAAGTTCATCTCACCGTTTGCACTTCTTTGAATTGCTTAGTCTGGATATCTTTACGTTTTTGGTCACGCTATCGGGTGCCATCTTAGCATAATAATTACGTTTTCAATTAAATTTGTCCACTTTGTCGTTGGGGAGCAATCAATGTCCGCAAGAACTGAGCAAATTTTGCAGGGCTAAAGCCTAGAGCGTAACAGAACTAATCTCGACATAGTACGGAGCAGCAATTCAAAAGTAATGTTCACCACTTTTTAACTGAATTCACAAATATCTCACTTAAAGTTTGATATAAAAGTGATTTTTTATTTATACACTACTGCAACATACCGAACTCTGCTATAGACTGGCAGAAATCTGGGCGGGACACGCAAAACACAGTCGCAATACCTCAGTAGGTATACCACTCAGAGCGAATACATGAAAAGCAGGATGTCCTAAGCGTCTGCGCAGCCACTATGCTCATAGCAATAATAATTAACAATACATAATTATGGCAATATTTTTATTCAAATTTATTTCCCATCGAGCGTATTCCGCCCATAAACCACGGAGATCTGGTCTTTTCCACGTCAGCACCCAAAAACGCCATTTTCACTCCAGCCAAGCACACCTTGTCGTCGACGGTAATTGCACACTTTTCAAAATTCGCACAAACGCATTTTCACAGAAAACGGAAAGTTTGACTCGAAACACTGTCGGCACTACACTAGATGATTCCCTAATTTGGTTGTCTTACGAATACTTATTGTGACTCCTTGAAGACTTAATCCGCAGCACTTGGGGGTTAGCTTACAATTGTTTCCCTTTGTTAATGGAATTTCTAACTGGCCCAAGTTGAAACAAGTAAATTTGCTCTTTGTAGCCAGACTGGCCAGGACTTACATCACTAAGAAATTCAGGGTGCGACCGATCCACTTTGGCACCACCACAACCGCACTGTCGTCCTGTATCCTAGGGATTGAAGACACGGATCTGGCGAGTGCCTGAGACTTAAAGCGAAAGTGCCCGAGTGTCCGTGTGCTAAACAACGTCACAGGGATGCCTTTTTGTTTAGTTCCATTAGAATGTGTTTGTCTGGAATGGTCTACCTTTTGCCCGAGGAACGCACATACAACCTAAGCGTATCTGGGCTGAGCGCAGGCGTTTCCCCGGGAATTTGTATAGCTGCGAACTCTATCGATTTCTGCGCCAGAAAGTTACTTCCCGAATGATTTTATGTCATTACCGGTCTATATGCACAACGTACAGAGATTATATGTGGTATACGTGCAGTCCTTGTGACGTCACCGAAGTGCTCGAAAACAAAAACCAACAAGGATTGAGGTGAGCTTCAAAGCTTCACTTCTCGGGTGGTCAAAGCTAGTTCCCTACAAGGATATGCCACATCCTCGCAAACGTGAGGGATTCAAGAGCTTTGGCACACCGTGCATAAACCTAATAATGATAACTGCAGTCTGGAAATTGTGGGAACAATAGCGAACCGGAGAGCTTTTCGACCAGATCCATTATCCCAGTGACTCGATGAAAGGGGGTTACGGGCCAGTTAAACATCATCCGCATTGTACCACGCGTTAAAACCGCACTATTTCCTGCGATTTGAAACTCACTCAAGGGAAATAAACATCTGTTTTCGCCCAAGGAAAACGTGAAAAGTGTCGAGGTTATTCATGCAGGACAAGACTTTCTGAGGCAGCCGTAGGCATAGCATGTCCGAAGGATGTAGGTCTTTCAAGGGGAACAGTTTTATTTTTGGGTCATTTATCTTGTTGAACTAAATACACTTCGCATTGTAGTACATTTCCCCCACATTTGCATAGGCATAAACATGAACTTTTCCTTCTTGAGCAGCGCATTGTAATTGGGCAAGTGACTTTGGCTCCATTGTTCAAGAGTGCTGCTGGTGGTGGTGTTGCCGCATGGAATAAATTTTGATTATGTTTTTATTTTAGGGAGATTTCGAGTGGTGGCCAGGTAAATTTTCTTTTAAATCTCTCAGGGGAGTTCTATTCAATTTTGTGGTTGAAAAGTGCTTACAGCTAAAACCGATACTTTGCGAAAATACATAGGACACAATCGTCTGTAATTTTTCTTAAGAATATTTTTCAGAGTTTTTGAAAGCCTTCACTTAATAAATGGGTGCTTTGTTGCGGTGTTTTCTATTGCAGTACGGCTTTGCGATAACAAAAGCAATTATAATACTTTTCTGGGACTTTAATGTAGGCACGCTTTCTACAATTTTTACTAGGTGACTTTTTTAATAAATCAAGGTCTATTCGAATGTTTTCATGGCTTGTTAGGAGACTCAATTTCAGAATACATTGTATATATTATAATTGCCTCTGTCAATATTTCTTTCACATTACGAATTGTACCCATAATTCATTTTACTGAAATTATAATAAGGTCATAGGGCGTTATAAAGGGGGAGAGTGGAGAAAATGAAAGTTGCATAAGAATAAATTGTAGGTGTCGGGACGTACCTTGCTTGAATAAATGTGGCTTGTAGTCTAGAGAGAAAATAGAAGTTGGGAGTCAGTTTCACATTCGTACTGTTCTGTTCTGTTCTTATGGGAGTTTTACCGTTTTCTTAAGTCTTATCTCGAGAACGAAAAGGAAAAGACGATTCGGGATTGCTATATAAGAAATCAGACCAGAGATTCTCTTGAAACGATGTCCATAAAATTGCCCTTTTTCGTTTTTGTGGTATTGCCTCAGCTCAGAGGGCAATCCTATGATGCACACAGCACCATTTAGGCAACAAAAAATTTTGGGAAAGAGGAGATTGGGAATTATCGCCTGACAAATGTTGAAAGTTAATTTTGGTATGCAAATTTTACTGTGCAACATACCATTTCGTCGATAGAATTGCTTCAACTAATGTAACTGCAATAAATCACCCTGTGTGAGAGTCGAACCGCCCCTACAGACTAGAGGAGCAAATCTGTAGACCTGGACTTTAACCAACTCGGCTCTTGAAGTGCTTATATTAGCGATAAAAGAGCGTAAGGCCATCGACTAAGCAATAACAGAAACAGAAAGACTAGCCAACTGGCCCAGCGATACCTCCCTCGACAGCTGTAGACTATGAAGTCTGTATTGCTTGCAGTACAAAGTGAGGAAGATGGAAGGTGTTAGCCGAGGCATCGATGGGCAAAAATTCAATAAAAAGCGTTCACTGTCTGCGATAGGAGCTGAACAATCTTTCCGTTATAACTTGGCCGATGGTAGGGTAGGCGACATTGGTTCCCTATTTGAGGGAATTGATTTTAGAGATAATCGTTTCATGGCCTATGACCTTGTTTTTGATTAAGGTATATTTTGAAGTAAAATTCAATTCGAAAAACACTTGAAAAATATCCACATGAATAGAAAATTTCTTACTATTGTCACGACGCCCATGCACGAATGCCCTGGAAGCAATCTCCCCGCCGCCCCTGGAGGGCAGAACAGAGAGACAGTAAAGAAAACACAACGGAGAGTCAGTGTGCGCGGACGGTCCCTGACACTATGATAAAGGTTTTTCAATTACTACAAGTCAATTTGATCATCCTCAGTATGCCGATCGACTTGCCTGACATAGACACTCACAACGAGAGGTCCACCAATTTTTTACCATTTATAAGAGTTGCAAGCGCAACTCTTTTCAATAGAATTGCGTTAACCACTGGTACACATAAATGTGCGGGATTCAAACCAACGTCCACAGGAGAGAAAACCTGAAGACGAGCGCCTTAGCTTGTTCGGCCACCGCCGTGGGTAAATGCAGGGCCATCGTAACCATGTTGGGCGCCGGGGTGCGAAAATCAGCCTGCGACCCCCTTGCCAAAAAAAAATAATAATAATAAGATTTAATTTTTGTGTTCCATTTTTTTATTTAATACTTACTCTACACAATAAAACTGGGTACACTTTCAAACATGAAGTTCAATTTTTGTGGCTTTTAAATGGTCAAACTTTTTAATGATATCCTTTGTTTTGAAACCTACTTTCGATTCGATACTTATTATGGCCAAATTTGTTGATCTATCTTTTGTCATGGTTGATCGTAAGTAGTTTTTTATTAATTTCAATTTCGAAAAGGACTTTCGCCTTCTGCTACTTTCGTAGGAAGTGTTAAATATATGCGTAAAAATGATGAAACATTAGGAAACACGGATATTAAATTATTGGAATAAATATAATTTAGTATGTCGAGTGGAGTTGTTTCTTTATTTATAAAAAATAAAGGCAGCAATTCTAACTCATTAAGTAGATCTTCCCCGTCAATATCCGATCTATTTTCATGTGTTAACTTTTCTTCTAAGTTGAGACATTGTGCTTTTTCTTGGTCTCTCTCCAATGCCCTCCAACTTTCAATGTTTTGAAAAACTGAAGACTTGTTATTGTGTTCGGTTAATAAATCCAATCTTTCATTTACCCTGAATGGTTTTTTGATCTAATATGGGCTCACCTGTAGCCTCGTAATTAAAATGTCTTTTTCGGGGACGTGGACAAACAGTTTCGGTGAATTCAGGTTCACATTCTATTTTTTCTGACAGAGTCGGGATTCTTGTTATTAATGTTCGTTGATCTAAATTGGGTTGCACATTGCAAGCCGGAAGGCGAATGTGCCGAAAGCTACATGAGACGTATTTTGTAAACAATATTGGTACCTATATTTTTATAGATATAATGAATGTTTGTTAAGTAATTTTCAAAACTGATTACGCATGGGGTATGTGTAAGTATAAGACAATCGGTGCGCCGATTGTATTTAACCCTAGAAGCTAAATGTACGTCATTTTGACGTGTACTCCGACGATCTCATTTTTTGTGCCACTTCATTATTGTACTAAAGGTAGCATTATTAAATGTTTAAATATAAATGCAAATTATATATTTTTTTTGTTTCTCATTTCATTATACTTTTTTTTCAATAAATAACACAAAAAATATATATTTACAAAATAAAATAATTAAATTCTACCACTTTTATATGTACACGTCATTATTACGAATGATTGGGCTTTACCACTTTAAAACTATGATTGGGCTTCTAGGGTTAAGCTTCATCCGTAATTTTATTTATGCTTAACACTTTGATGGCCGGACTCACGCCTGCGTGATTTCTTTTTTCCATCGGTTATCGGCCGGCATCGCAACTTAGTGCAGTTATCTAACTCTTATTTAGGCCTGAGTTATCTTATATATTCTTTATGGTGTTTATATTGATATTCTCTTCTAACAATACCCCTTACAAATGGCAGACAAGTACATATTCCTTGAAAGAATTATGCTTATGTTTTAAATTTAAAAACTGAATCAAAGTAACAGCGATATTTTCGATGGGCTAAGATCATACCCCGTTTATATGATAACTCGTTCTGGAATAAAATATATCACAATAATTCATTCTGTAATTTGAATTAAAGTCTTTATATTCCGGAATGAAACTTTGATTGAATTGATACTGCAGCATACTGAGTTCAAATAAAACTGGATATCCACGAAAGAAAAATACAAAGATTCTGATTCTCAATGTAGATTGAAGGTGTTTATATGTTTTTTCAACCCTGCTTGATATTTCTATTTCAGTTGTAAAAAAGGAATTAAAATGATTTTCGAAAATCTTGTCCGCCATCTTGAATCTGGCAAGTTTGACCTGGGATTCGTGATCAGTGACCACCAAAACTCCCATACACCAAATTTGGTGAAAATCGGTTGATTTTCAAGAAGTTTGTCGGCCATATTGGATCCGCCATCTTGAAGTTCGCAAATCCGACCTCAGATTCGTGATTAGCGACTTCAAAAACCCCCGTATACCAAATTTGGCGCAAATCAGTTGATTTTCAAAAATTCGACCCCCATATTGGATTTTTGACTGCCATATTGGGTCCGCTATTTTGGATTTTGTCAACCTACCACACCAACTTTTTAGGGGCGTCTATCAGCTACAGTTTGAACCAGAAAACGACCCGATCGGTTGCGATCTTTTATTTTTACAAGTTTTTTTTGTTGGACACTCGATTTTTCTCCAGCTTCCGGCCGCAATATTGGAGCCGCCATAATGGATTTTTCAAAGGCGCACTCGGCATTTGAAAGTAGACGCTCTAAGATTTAAAATGAGCCCTTGATCGATTTTTTTTGTTGCTTCTAATTTTGGTCGTAGCTCTGATCCGGTTGACGCAGATCGTCTAATATATATATCGAACGGTACATAATCGACCCTCCCCCTTTAAAATATGTTTAATAGAAAAGTTTTCTACTTGGTTATGTATTTATGCTATAAAAAAATCTATATACATATACATATCTATATACATTTGAAATCTAATCTTCGTTACTGTCTTGTTCTATTTTGGCTTGAATGCCATTTTTGTAAATAAGATACTCGATATTTCGGCAGGCCTCGACAAATATCGAACATAAGAAAGAAAATAAATGATAGCGCCTAAATGCGAACAACATTCAATCGTTCGCTTGCCATTGGCATATTCGTAATAGTAAGTATTTATTTCGGATATGCCTATGCTGTTTGGAGTGTATTGGATGTAACAGTGATAAGTTTTCTTTGTGATATATCGCGATTGTATCTGAATCTTTAGTGATCCATCATCAATAATAATTTCGGTCAGTAATGATATTGCTTGTCCGTACTGGTAACAGGTTGTCCCAGTTAAAGTGGCCGATCGGGTGCCCAGCGATAGGTTTTCATGAGACAAACAAGAAATTGTATGGCAGGGTTAAGATTTTCGAGATAACAGGCCTTGAAGGCCTTTTAGTCGTTTTTTACGATAAAGGCCATATATAGCTTATAATAGACACATGTACGAGTCTAGTGCCACATCGTAGAGAACACTAGAGCATTTTAAGTGAGTGTGTACACACCATCCTTACTCCTCTTCTTTTGGGAGCTACGAATTTTCAAATTCAAAATTTTGGAACTTTTTTACCCTTCTTCACGTAAATACGAAAATTTCTCGAAAAAAAACTGTAATTAGCATGCACTTTTCTTGTTTTCCTTTAATTTGATATATCTGTAGTTAGCCGGAGTAACTAGCTGAGTATACTTAAACTCTTAATTAGTAGATGTGTGTCTGAGATGAATACTCTAATTGAAAAATTATTCAGACATTTTTCCGGCTTGAATTTAAATTAGTAACGATGATAAATATAAAAAGTAAATGAAAATGTAGCTAACTATCTTTTTAACTCCTTTCGTTTTACAGGTATTAGCCTCTAACTCCTCATACATATATATATACACTATCTTCTGTTTTAAGGTTACGGTGGTACTATACGAGAAATCCTGATGAATATTAGCGGTTAAAGTCATCTTGATGGAATTAATATGTTGATGGAATCTTCAAAAAGGACGGGCCCAAGACTTCGGAGAATGTATTTCGAGGACCTCGACTAGTGTTTCCTTTTGACTGGTATTTATATATGCTTTTAAGATTATTTGACTAAAATATAATAAAGTTCCTTGCAGAATCACTTTATTGCTTCAAAGGGCACATAATGCAGAAGGCAACACTTTGGAATGTAAAATATTATAATTTCTTGTAATTTCTTTCGACTTTCAAGCCCGTATATCCTACCGAGATTCATCATAACAACATATATTCATTTTCACAGACTTTGTCTTTCACCTTTATTTTTAGTTTACTCATTACAATCGACGAATTCAGTCTCTCTAGATCTTCATTCAGCTTAGCCACCCACTAATTCACTCGCGTCAAGGTACCCTAAGGTGTCGTATACGAATAATGAAACTTTATAATGTCTTAAAACATTCACGATATCGTTTATATATATATATTGTAAATAATATTACACCCAAAAGTGATCCTTGCGCCACACCCAATTTATATAGGAATAGCCTTTGATAAAATGCTATTAGCTTGAGTCTTTTGCGTTCTACCTGTCATGTATGACTCGAATTATCTATGTTCTGTTCCAGGAATTCTATACGACCACAATTTCTTCAACATAATTGTTCTAACTAGAATTTAGAGCTTCGAACGCTTTAGATCTATAAATACGGCGATAACACCATTATTCCCGTCCAATTGCTTCTTCAAAATAAACATCGCCCAGTCCAAAGCCGTTTCACAAGAACGATTGTCTCTGAAATCTGATTGCATTTGATCTTACAAATTATTATTTGTTTCAATATAAATTTCAAGTTGATTAACCACCACCTTCTCTAAGATTTTCACCAGAACAGGTACAATAATTGTTTCTGTCCAAACTTCTTGGAATTTCCCTAGAAACTTGTTTTCAATAAACTGGGACCACATATTTCAATTGAGTTATGTATAGTATCAGCTTAATCCCGTAATGTCGTTTCTCTTATTAAATTTCTTTATAATGACACGACCCTCAACTTCTCTACGTATATCCTCAAATTGGAATAAATTCATTTACTCCAACAATGCTCTGGAAAAAAGGAATTGAATTTCGTTGTCATTTGTAGTGAATTTTTAACTTCTACATTGTTGAAGTGAACCGAGTTTAATTTACTGCTTTTATTTTGCCTTAAGAGCAATCATATAAGAATCTTCCATAGTATACTCCGATCCCTCATTCTTAATATATTCAATTTTCTATATTTTGTCATTTTGTGTATTGCAGCGCTAATTATTTATTTAATGAAACCCTGAACTAAGTTCATTTATCTCATCTATCTCATAATTGGTATCAATTCTTGCAGCACGTAGTGGATTATCAAATCTTTCTTTACTTTAGTGTACCATTCTTACTTTCTGACTTCCTCCTTTTGCACTTTATGTCTTGTTATCACAATCCTTACAGTCCTCGTGATCCGATATTTGTTAAGTTTTTGTTGAGTTTTTGCAGAAATGTTTTCGACACAATCTCTGGTTAGAAAGTAATCAATCAGTCTACTTGCTTCAGTTTATTGTCTCGTATTGTGATAAGCATTTTCTTCTTTATTCTGTCATTGACAATTGGTTTGTATATTAAAGTCTTCTATTATCAATATATTTATACGTTGCTCTCAAATTTGTAGCAAAGAATTGCTAAAAATACCTCAAAAATTCGTTTATTGAGCTGCTGGGTGATCTGTATAAGTCTAAGAGAGGGGGACCACTTTTCGTCACTTATCAAAAAATAATTCAGGAGGAGCCATACCACGTTACGTCTAGAGTACGTTTTGCAGGTACATGGGTTTCGGTAAGAACAAGATGCAGAATAGGATTGGACCCAAGTAACTATCTTGAGGAACACCTGATTTTGGTTTAATTAATCTGAAAGAGCGATTATGAATTTTGCACTAAAATTCGCAATTTGACAAAAAAGAATATATCCAGTCAAGGAAATTGGAGTGAGTACCTATTTCTTTTGCTTTGCGATTAACTGTGATTAACTCTATCGGAAGCATTTGTAAAATCCGTTAATATTACACCAACCTGGATGACCTTTTCTATTGCAAAATCCCCAAAACCCTTAGTAAATCGTCTACCAATACCACCACGGTGGTTTTTAATACCGGATTTGTCTCCATATTTATGAATAGGTGTAACATATGAACATTTCATGCTTGATGGAAAAATACCTGTAAGTCATACTCCTAATAAATTAAAGGTTTATTTTAATGGTGCTGTAAGGGGATTGACGGAAATTTTTGATTATTGGGGAGCAAATAGAAGATGAGTAAGAAGAATAAGTGTTGTGAAGTTCATCTGTTCCTTCAACAATATCAAGGATCAAAGAATCAATGTTTAAAAAAGGATCAGGTCTTTTTGATATTGATACCACAGGAAAATCACTATTTCTACACTGATTCGAGAAACTTTACAAAAAGCTCACAAATGCCTCTAGCACCAGCGGCTTCCGAGTCCTTAAGAAACATTTCCCTGGGAAAGTTTGTGGAGGATATTTTACTGTTTATATACGACCGTAACATCTTACTATTTTCTTGAATAACATTAAGGAACTCAACTTCTTTGCGAAGCCATTTGAAACCTTCATAGTTCGCTGTCTTATTCCTCTTCTTGTAAACTTTACGAGGTTTGTATTTGGCGTTATTTAATTATTGCATTATCTAATTTTATTAACATAATGGTTAAAAGCCTCTAGTAAAATGAAAATAAAATTTAGATATGCATCCGAAATTTCTGGATTAATAAAAAACTATCTTGCCAATCTATAGATGGAAGGAATGCAGGAATGATCATGAAGATCAGTGCAAGAGTCGTTTTATGCGAACAGGCGGATTTGATGCCAACGTGGTTAAAATTGGATATAAGTGATTTAAATCAAAAGGTTGTACGGTTTTTTTAAAAGAAATAATCGATATTTCAGTAGTTTTTTCAGGCACGTCGGTGGTGGTGGTTGGCTGAGGCGCACGCCGGCAGAGTTTCTTCCCTGTTGGCGTGGGTTCGAATCCCACACAGGATACGCTGATTTTTCTGGGTACCAGTGGTTGAGGCAATTCTACTGATAAGAGAGCGCTCAGGCAGATGAGCCGCCACATTCGTAGGCGAAGAGGGCAAGCCACACACCCTCGAAGCACCACCCACACCCTCCGATAGAGAAGACGGGCTGGAGCACATCACCAGAAGGCGTAGAGGAATTAGCGGACACAGCATCCCCAGGCAAAGATAGAATAGGCGTACCCTCGTCCCCAGAAACATAGGCCCTGTCGAAAACACCCTGTCCAACATCTTCGTCGCTACCTGCCGTAATTAGGACAGGGTTGCCATCCCTGACAGAAGCCTCAAAGTCATGGATCAGTGCACTAACCCTACAAAACTCGCACTGGAGAGCATTAAGAGAGCTCTGAAGTATCCTAACATATTCTTTCCGACACCTCGAGCGGGACCAGTATGGGCCTTGAACCTCTTTGATATTGTCTGCAAAGCGTCCATTTAACGAAATGTATTTAGGATGGGCCAACACACCAGATAATATAAACTACTATGGGATTATCCTTAGAATCGCATACAAAAAATTCGGTAATAATGCAACCTAGAGATCCCCCAAGAGCAAACCAAACCCAGAGATCGTACAATGGCGACCCACCCAGCAAATTTCAACCCGAATATATATACAAAATAAAAATCGAAAATATAATTATAAAAATATTAAATATATAACTAATATAAAAGTCACAAAAACTAATAGGCGTCCCTGTTCTAGCAATACCAGAAAGTGACAACAAATGATATGTAGAAAGGTAAACCCAACAAAAGTGAACACTCCACACAAAAGAAAACAACAGAAAAACAACCCCCGCCGAGTGGGTTGAGGCGCAAGTCTGCAAATTTTCTTCTCTGCTGGCGTGAGATCAAATCCTGCACAAGCCGCGGCAATATATCTGGGTACCAGTGGTTGAGACAATTTCTACTGACGAGAATTGTATTTGCGAAGCCACAGTAATTTCATGCCAATAAAATTGTGGCTCACTTGCAACATTTGCCAGGTTAACTTCCTAATCTTTCTCTTCCCCAATTTCCCTCCGCGTAAGCTGTGCTGTGTGCATCATATGGAATCATAAAAGAATCGCAAAGAAAAAACTTTGAGTAAGCTGCAGCACTGCAGACTTCCACGATTATGAAACTTCCAAATCGGACCAGACAACGTTGTTAACAACGTAGGAGTGGGTTTTCAATTGTAATTTTTAGTTTTAGGATACTTTTGCTGGTATTGTGTTACTTGACTTATTACTATTATTATTTTTCCTTATCTCTATTTTTTAGTTCTTAGATTACTCTAAGGCATCTTTTAATGTATGTATTACCCAAATCTTTCCCACAACTAATGTGCTCTTATAAGATACTGTATCTTTAAGCATCAACTATTTTGTTGCTTTCGACCCGTATGTTTACTTTTTTCACCTCTGTCCCCTCTACACATCTAACCACCGCTTGATAGTCCAGTGCAATGAAGATTTTACCTCCTCATACCTTACCCTCCTTTAGGTAATAAAGAGAGCCAGCATTTTAGGGTAATATAGCAGAACAAATTTAAATCTTCAGAGAAGATCCCTGCAGCTGCCCTGCCGTCAATCATAGATCCGACCGTGAATATGAAAATAATATTGCTTTGCTAGTGAAGAAATTGTTTGCGTTTGGTTTTCATTCATCTCTTCTGAATTCGATCTCTTCTTATCTTGCTGATCGATATCAGTGTGCAAGGAACGGATCTGTATGTTCTCGTACTTTTAAAGCACTGTCTGGCGTACCCCAGGGTAGTCATTTGGGTCCTTTGTTCTTCATATTCTTTATTAATGATGTGGATCTTAAGATCTTTGCCTCCATACGAAGCTGGGACGATTGCCTACTTCTTCAATCTGATCTCAATAGATTGAATGTCTGGTGTGCCCTTAATGGAATAGGTTTGAGCATTAATAAATGTAAGGCCATGGATTTTCATTAGATCCATAAGCCTTTTCTCTACGAGTATGGAATTGATGGGATGATTCTTGATCGCCCCATGGAAATTACTGACCTTGATGTTGTTTTCCACCATAAAATGGATTCGTCTTCTCTCGTCGACTCAGCTTGTATTAAAGCATCTAAGATGCTTGGATTTATAAAGCGTTATTCCATTGACTTTCACGATTCTTATACTGTGGAAGTTCTATATGTGTCTTTAGTAAGGTCTATTTTCGAATATGCTGTTGTTGTTTGGTCTCCATACACGCAACACTTATTAGTAGAGCTGAAGTGATACAGAGAAACTTCATCCGTTATGCCTTAAGAAGACTTTATCCATCGGGCAATATGCCATCCTATATTACTAGGTGCAAGTTAGTAGTAGCCTTCAGTCCTTAGAATTGGGGAGGAAAATATCAGGTATAATGTGTGTAAGGAATATTTTATGCTACAGAATCTGATCATCAGACCTTATTTCTGGCTTGTCTCTTAGATCTCGCAGCCTTTTATATGTTTCTCGTCATCGTACCTCTTATGGTCGGGGAGTCGTGTGGCTAGCTCAGCTCGGACGAGACGTATATCTTATCCGCGGCTCCACGTTTTTAATTTGTACAGTTCGTGCGCGAATTGCCAATACATAATTAAAGTTCATTAAAATCAATTCTAATTAAACGGTGTTCTTATTCCGGCTTTTTTGTGTGTCTCGTCGGAATAAGTTCTCTCAATT
>QYTT01090154.1:7393-24316 GCA_006980735.1 Dasypogon diadema
CCTGCTGTCGAAATGAATATGATCTCGAGTTTGTATAGTATTTCTTTTATTTATGCTAACACAAATTTTTATTGCCTTTCATATATTCAGATTTCTGCAATAAAATCGAACCAACAGCACGATTTCAATGGTCAGTTCCTGACTCCTCTGCTCCATTATAACTTCTCATGGGTGTCATAAAACAATTGATCGGAAGCCAAGAACTTCACCAGACAGGATCTGATCGTTAAATCACTTGATTGCCGGGTACCACAGTAGACCATTTGCAAGGGAGGCAGGGAGGAATCGTATCTATTTAAATTCAATTTTATAGTTTGATCACAAATGTTCTATTCAATTTGTATTTATGGAAATGCAGCGTGCGTGCAATGCTAATTGAGGCATGCGGAAAAGACCTCATCTCAATGCAGCAGAACTTCTGGTTTTCTTTAGACGAAATGAAGATTGAGGAAGAAACCATTCAAAGGCGCTTTCAATGGTTATGCAGTCGACCATATAAAACTATGTAAATAAAGTGGAAGTTCCGTTATATCTGTTGAATGCATTAATTTACATGAGGTTGAGTAATTTGCTCTGGAATTGTACAAAATTTAATTCGTAATTAAAAAGAGCAAGGGATTGATTGTTTGATTGACCCAGATTCTTGTCTTTAGCAAACTCTTCCCAATTTGGTGAAAATCCCCAGAGATGATTTCAAGATCTTTGCGTGCAACTCAGATCACTGCCATTTATTACTGTTTTTCTGCAAACTCATAAAATTTAATATCATTCATATCTCGGTCAAAAACTTGGAAAATATCTATTAAATTTTAGGTGGTAGTAAAACTTGTTCATCGGATCGAAAGCAATCGTAATCTTAACTGTAACTTAGTGCCCAACTTGTTATATACAAAGCTGCCGTTCCAATGTTCTGCATCTCTGATTCCAACGAAATGCTTTCCCATTTGAGGAATTTTTCCATCGAACAAACCAGGAGCACACGATGATTTTTCCAGATGCACCTATTGCCACGGTAGAGTTGGCAGTTTCCCCGTTAAACGCACTTTCCTGCAGCACGATGAACGTATGTTTTACAAAACCACAACGAAGTCATTCAGATGAAGACTCCATGGTCCATTGGATGCATCTCATTCTTTAGCAGATTACCTGTCATGAATTGGCTGTAAATGTTGCAAAATTATATGACAGTGGTCAATGTGGATAGATGGACACCTGCAGTTGAGGTTTTGCAGTTCAATAGCTGATTTACTTCCTTGTTCTATGGGTGATCGAAAGTTATTGTTCAAGTAGACTACTGCAGAGTCTTGAATTGCGTCTGAAGTATCTGAAGAGAATGATTCAAATTGCACGTGCTGAAGCAAGCATGTATACGGTATCAAGTAGTATCACAGAAATATAATTTCAATTTATTTAGTGAGTATATGCCTAAGTTTTAAAGTGAAAATGAGTTCATGTTTTGTGAAATCATGTCTTTTAGCCTATATATATATATACTTTGCACTTCGTATAGCTAAAGTAGCTTTATTTCAGGTTTATGAAATCCCAAATTAAATTCGAGTCATTCTTTTAAATTTTAAGCGCCTTCTTCGGATCAACGTTTGTTTGCCTAGGATCGAACTGAAAATACTGTCAATATCACTGACCCCTGTTGAAACGGCCCATTTACACAGCTTATTACAAATATAAACATGTGAGAATCAATATGAACTAAAATACGAATGTATTAAGAAATTTGGTGCCCCAGAAATATCCACATTGAATCCCACTATTGATATGAAAATCCAGACGTCAATATTTAGACAAGCCAATGTTTGCATAAAATACTAAATTACTTATCAAACCTACCTAGTAACTAGAAACCAGAAATTACCATACAAATCCAGAAAAAAAGAATGCATTCGATACACATTGTATCAAGAGTTCTCTCTCAATCCTTGACTTCAATATTAAAACCTTAATCCACTTAGTCCAATAGCTCGGGATTTTCTAATCGATTTTATCCATTTCCACATTACTTTATTACAACGTCCTCATTCGCCTTGCAACTATGTGGTGGAGTAATTTCCATTTTAATTCCCATACATTTAGTACTTTATTGGAACGCTTATCACCGAAGGAATTAAGTTGCATTTGCCACGGTTTTACAAACCTAAGCATGTAACCGGGCGCATATATCAACCTGCCCGTAATATTTATCCATTTCCTATCGATATCAGTTCAAATAACTTCTTGGACGTTTTTTTTTTATTTTCCTCCTGGGTCTGACAATGTTCATACTCTCGGTACGATTCTCTGTTAGCATTTAGAGATCTACACGGCCGCCCAATATTTGCATTTATCATCGTCTTAAGACAACACTTTTACATGAATACCTAATGAACGCGATTGGCCGATTGGTAGTCATCGGCAACCGGCATGAACCTCTTGCGCACAGACCTTAAGTCTTAATTGTTCCAATGTAATTTAAATGGTAATTTAATTGCCCGGCACTTGGCTCCTTACACTCACTAGGGGAGGGTATGCAGATGAAGTGCAGCAAATTAAGAAAAAATATCTGAAAATAATAATCGCAATTGATGTTTACATTGGAGATGTGTGCCGATCCCTGGCACGGAAATTAATTGAAAGATAACGAAATCGGTTTGATCTCTGAGTGCGATTCCTTTGCATGCGGGATATGCGACACACATAAGTTAAACGCCAATAAAATTCTCCTGTTCTCGATCGTGATGGGTTTGTTCCAATTCCGCTGAACGTTGTCACGTAAATAACAGACAAAGCGGTATATAAATCTTTGGAAAAGTTGAATAAAATTTATTCCTCGCATTGGATTCTCCGGCATTGTGAAATGAAATCGATGCGATCAATCGAGAGATCGAAACCTTCTGGCTGCGATCATAATGTCCACGTGATCGAGAAGAACCTGATCAGAGGGTTAATCTGTTGCGCATGTAGCGTTCCATACGAAAATATCTATTCGAACAGAACCATTAGCTCTCATCGATCTTCGACACGTTCTTCCCCACATCCAGAAATCATAGAAACTGATCGCTAACAAGATCGTTTCACGGATCGTTAAACCTTTGCATTCGAATCGAATATCGATCGATATATGCTGAATATTTCGATAATTGATCTGATTGATTTAGGAATTGAACGGCGGAGCTCTGAACGATCTGTTGCTGATTGTGCTGAAATATTTGATATGATGGATGCATTTCGAGAGCATCACGACAATTTTCAATGGGCGAAAGTATGTTTATGAGTGCATGATAGGAAATAGTCTGTGAAAGTCACTATTCGATCGATGCACAATTGGGTGATTGTTCGTTTTCCAGTTTTAATAAGAAGTGCAAATGGGCTGATTATCGATCATGGGATTGATGGTATTTTGCCCACTAATTGGAGAATATTGAGCTGGAAAAATTTTCTTTGTGCGTACAAAAAAAAAGACTCATTGGGATCTGTTATGATTCTACCTTTACCGTGTTCTATCGAGGTTAGATGATCTTGATCTTCATATAGTTGAGACGATCCAAATATGCTATCTAATTCTTTAAGATTTTCTTAGGGTTTTAAAAAGATGGAAAAGTAGAACTTTACAGTTGTCTTATTTAACGGAGAACATTAACAATTACAACGAAAAAAATATAAACCTTTTCAAAAGACCTACTGCTTTTTGATTAACCTCATCCGATCTTTTATAGAAAATGTTGAATTTTTTCTCACAACACGGCATAAAGAAAATCCCATTCGCATTATCTCAGATAACAAGAAGAAAAAAATAATCCGGTTACAAGTTTATATCACTTACATGGTCATAAATTTTTAATTTTTCCGAGAATTTACCTTTTAATTGTTTATTGTAAAAAGGAAAACCGGACATATAAAACTGGGTAATATAATTAAACGCGTGCTGCGTCGTGTCAAGCCCTTTAACATTCGAATGGCAGGCCTTTAACGCCAGAGCATGAAACTTTAATTTCAATAACGACTTCCGTCGTAAATTAAATTTTATAGCGTATGCCCTACAACATGAGTCTTAATAAGAACTAGTTTACGAAGTGAATTCTGCGAGAGATATCTGGTTTTTGCTGTTGCTATGGAAAGTAGCGCAAATTTGTAATGTTACAATGTGTAACAAATTTACAAGTGCATTTTGGTAAAATTGCATGGATGACTTGAAAATGATAAAAGAGAAAATTTTTTAGGTCTCTGTTATTTATTAATACACGATTTTGGATACAAAGCAAATATTTATTGGTCTCCGAAATGAACAAAAGCCACATTAAAACAATTCTCATAACACTTCTTCAGCTTCCGGATGGAGCAAAGAAAACAGAACGATATACTTGGGCAAAAAAGAATTATAATTACAATGCTCTGTACTTGAAGAAATGGTCACAATGAAGGCGAGTATAGTTACCGCTGAGGTTACAAAATCTCTAGCCGAAAAAGAAATAGGTTGATTTACGGAACCAACTTTAATGTGCTAACAACTTTTCTCTGAAGACATTTACAATGCTTATCTTTCTTATATCATCAGAAAGGGCGTTTCATAATCTAATAGCATAAACTTGCTTTTATCCATGATGTTTATAAAATATAAAATTTTTGCTTTTCAAAGGGTTAAGCTTTAATTTATTGGAAGTAGCCCATAAATGAATTGCCTCAAGGTGTTCGCATTGATACGGCTCACACAGTTCTCGATCAATCCAAGCAGTGAACTCAAATAAACTTGAACATCATCAGTGTAAAATGAATGCCAACGTGCTTTGCACACTAAACAAAAGTGGGCCTAAAAGTGATCTTTGGGGAACTCCATATGCTACACACAAAGCTGAAGAAACTTACGCTATTCCACTGCACGCGTTGGCTCTATAAGAAGTCACTGATTAGCTTACATGATCTTCTACTAAAGCTAAAATTAGAAACAAGTTTCCACGGTATCAAAAGCTTTATAGAAATCCAAGCCTACATAAGAAGATTTACTAGAGTAGATAGCTTTGATTACTTCGATAGGATCAACACTTTGGAAATAAAAGTTGCTTCTTTCGCGAGGCTGATTGCCGAGTTTACCCTATTTCTCACGGTTCGATAGCGTTCCCACGAGATAATTGTTCTAAGACTTTTCCAATGATAAACATACTATTATGAGTGCTTTATAAATTCCAGTAAACCAACAATGTAGTTTTAAAACAAACAAAAGTTATTATCAATACAAACCATATCGACTTCACAAACTAAAAAAAAACATCTAAAAGAGAAAAGTGTGTGTTAGAAAAAGGACACAAACGACACAATGTAGGCTAGTTATACATATATAGGAAATGTAAATTATTATAAAATTAACAACACATACTTCCATGCCAATGCTACTGTCGTTATCTTTGGGATCTCGTAAAATAGTAAGCCTCTGAGTAATCGTCTTTTAAAAAATCAAAATTGAAAAATTTACTCACTTGTTCAAGTTCCATAAAAGACAAATTTTTAGAGGTGGGTATTGTTTCTGCAAATCTCTATGGGCTCTGTCCCAAAATAAGTGTCACCTGGCTACAACATTCTGTTAGTCATCTATTAGGACTGTTGTGTACATATTCTTCATCTCCTCTCTGTAACTCGATAGACTTCCCTGTCAAATCCATTCTGAACAAGTCGATGTAGCTCGGCATGGTACTATGTTACTATATAGGCAGGACCTACTGCGGGCTTATTCTCTACCCATAGAGCTGTGCATGGAAGTTTCAAAAATTAATTTCCACCACCTAGCTTGTCTGCCGTAATTCAGATCAGGAGGATGAGGATGAGAAAACTTCAGTTCATAGTTGGCTCTTTATATGAATTTTCAAGCCTCTACGATAAGACTTAATGTTAGAGCCAGAGGACTGTTTCCACATAGCTCCCAGTAAAATTTAAACAAATTTAACACCATATAACAAATTTTACAGTTTTTTAAATTACTTCACTTCAGTAGAAAAAGTAAGATATACTTTTCATGAAGTATACTTCACGTAACTTTACTCATATAACAAATTTCCCGGCGACAAGTCTTTGACACCGAAATACCATGAATGTCGCATAAATCGCGACTAAAGTGACCATAACTCTAGGAAACGATTCCTCCGGGTCTCAGACTCTCAGGTGATGTTCGCGTCCAACACAAAAGCAAATAATTTACTTTTTAAAGGAATCCGCATAGAACAATTAATCACCCGAAGATTAGATCGGGTGAACTTGAACAGTATGCGCTTGAGGACATTACCAGCAGTAGCAAGTTGTAGCCTGTCACATGTGACATTGGGAAATGGTCAGACTTGTCCATCTGGGGAGCGATAAATTTGTGTAAAACGTTAGATACGTGCTGCGCTATCTCCTGTCCGACTTGGAGTAATTTAAGCGTTTTGAACATGCACATATGCAGAAATACTTTCTCAGGGTCTTTCGCAACAAGTTTGCGTCCAGAGACCGTAACTTGATACTTTCCCTGGCAATGACTAGAACAAGAACGTTACCATAATTGCCACTTTGTACATACCAAGTAATAATTATAAAGTACAGATGAGGCAACAGCCGGCCAGGATCTCAACGACCCGCACTTTATCACCAGATTGAAGATAAGCCCAAGGAAAACGGCCTGCACCAGATACACAGATGCTGTAGCAAGGGCCAGATGAGACGGCTTGTCAGACGGAATTTCCATACAATCCATCTCTCGTAAATTAATCATAAAATTATTAACTTCAACAGTGAAATTACGCGCAATAACAATTTATCGGTTCCTTAACAACTCAACAAGATCGATGCGAGTTTGTTTAGGTCTCTGCGGCCACATTATTAGGGATCTTGAGCCATAAAACGTAAATTTCGTCATAAATCAAGGTGCAAATGCAACAGCATAAAACTACAGTAAAAAAGGCGTTTTTATCATCTTCAACAGGCCAGGATATAAATCTTCATTTAGAAGAAAAATGGTTCCAAGATTTATATCCCAAATATCCTTGAGGATGTCTCCCCTCATGCACACGAAAGAATTAAAAGTGAAACTGCTCCTCGCTCTCCAGATAGATAATAGATGGGGAGCAGACTGCTCAAGTGTTCGAGCAGTGCTCGGCCATGTCTGGTCAGTGTCCATTAATCAAAATTTAAATCCAATTTCGATTCTAGGTAATAGGAGTAGAACGCAATGGCCAGGAAAAAAATTGTCTAGGGCATGTCGGGCTATAGGCAGTCCATTCAAGCGCTATAAAGTCGTTGAGCCTGTGCCTGTGCCTGTGCCTGTGCCTGGGCGCGAGCGATGGTGGCTAACAGTGCAGAATTTCTTGACGCTGTCGCTGTCGTATCTTGGCTCGTTGTCTGTACCTTTGTCTTCTAATGTAACAAGTGTCCGTAAGATGTACGACGCACTGCAGCCTGACGCGATTCTTTATCTGATCACTTGGTGTAGGGTTTCATTTTCTATCAGGATTGATGATTTCTTCTAGCTCTGTACTAGATACTGACGCTAATGATGTTCTTCAGGGTGGGTGACAGATTTCGTTATGAGCGATATTAACGATATGCAGATTCTGGGTGTGACACTCGCCGTATTCCTTCTGTTTTTATGGAAATTCCGTCCTCACCACACAGTCCTCTGCATGTTTCTTATTGCAGAAGTCCAAGAGACCTATAGAAAATTTCCCAATTTCAGCCTATAATAGTCTGGGCTCGGAGGGGTCAAAGATCTGCGCAATCAGAGAAACTCACTGAAATCGTCCAGTCCACGCTGTTATTATCCTCAGCGGGTCCAATGAGAGTTTGTTTACCTTAAACATCGGAACCTTGGGCGCGCAGCGCGCACTGCAATTCCGAATTGCGCAAGCCAAACCAAAGTGCCTGAGCCACACCGAAACCCGCCCCTGACCACTCTCAAAATAATGTGCACCTAGGTAAGCAGGGCAAGCCGAGGTCTGGATAACTCAAAATCGAAAATAAATTTTATCTCGTGGTTAGTAATAAAATTCAATTAAACACACTTCCACCGTCCAAGAGGAATTTACCTCGGGGGTGGGGACTTTGCCGTGAGCATGCCAGTTTAGTGTGCGCTTGCTCAAGCCACAGGCTCGAGTTTGATGTTAATGCGGCTCTCCCAGCCTTAAGTAAGGGTGAATTATTGGAAAATATTTTCCAGCAACTGATTATTAAATTTTAATTAATGGCCACGTTGCGTGGCACAATTTGTTGGCAGTAATAATCGGTCGCGAAGCTCCGAACCCAACCGATTCAGCATTCAGTCAGACCTACCTCACCTTTTGCCGTGCGCCTGCCTGTCAGATGTGCTAAAGGTGATCGGAATCAATTCAGGAAATCTGGTCTTCAATGGTGCGCGAATCAACTGCAATTAAGGAGAAAAGTCATTGGGCCTAGTAAATTCCGCGCTCCGGGTTAATGTTAACATTTGCACCGAAACCGAACTGATCTCCCCGGCCACGATTAATGAGTCAAGAATTGGCCTACAACGGAACCTACAGAGTGCAAATGGCTTCACCGGGGATCGGGGTTGAAGCTTATCCTCTAAAATTACCGAATATGCGGCCATTGGATGCGCCAGTGCACCACACAGTCACTGGGGCTGGGGGACATAATTACACGGTCTTGTGGTTAGGCTGTCGAGATCCGAGACTACTTGGCTTCTCCCATTGCAGACGTGCTTGCTGGTGGTTATCACTTAGAAGAGCAAAACCGGTGATAGTTTTTTTTTTTTAATGGAAAAACATTGCACAGCGATCGAGTGAAGCACGGCGATCTTCCGCGGATGGTATATTGGATACATAAAAAGGTCAAATGCTTGCAGGCGTGGAAAACTTTCAATGTAAACGTCTAGTGCCTAGTTCATGACTTTTGAGTTACTTCATCGTCGCAATTTCTGTTTCTATTGCCAATTGGATTGCGTGATGGGATACGACAGCCGATGGGGCTCGCTCTCAAGTTCTGTGCATTCCCTAGTCAGGTAAATTACACAATCGCCCAGCTGAGCTTTACTACCTGCTCGATCAAGTGTTTATGCAAATTGTGGGAAGATTTTGATATGTGGTCACCAGGCATGATATTCTTACCTTATTAAGGTGATATTAGAAAAATGAATCTACGATAGCCGACAAAATTGAGATGTTGAGTAGCGTGACCGATGGAAATGAGGTAAAGTAAATGCCAGAAGAGCAAACTTGCATAATGGATGTGGACTTAGGATTCGTCATGGATTGTAAATTGCTGGATCTAGGGTAATATAATAATTGACACATTACAAGGTGATTTAATTTTGATTGGAAGATTATTGGTGTACTTTTGAGCTTGAAGTATAGAATTAAGGAAATCTGGAAGCGTTCTTAACAAAAGGAGGTGTGGAAAGTTATACACAAACCTTCCGCTTTCAAGCACAGATAGTTCCTTTCGATACGTATCGAAAATACTCTAAACTTTGAAAGGTTCCTTAAATTCTTTTTACAACTTTCAAAATTCTCAATCTGGATCTAAAAAGGCTAACGCGAAATGCGGCTATGTTCTCTGTTTTGGTTTGGTTAGAAAAATGCAATGTAGGAAGGTCTTTTTTCACGTCGCCAAAGCACCATTGATAAAGTATTTTCTTCTTTTTGTGTAAACAGATTCCTCTTCATGCCGATCATATTGACTGATAAAATACTATAAAGAATTTTACAGCTCGCCAAGAATATGGAGTGTAATTTGCTCATATTCCAGATGCAGTCCTTAAGCTCTATCTTTATCCTTAGTGATTCTCAATATATAGCTGCCCCACTAATGGGCAGTGTACAGTTACCAACTCATAAACCCACAAACTCTGATCTTGCTTATAGAAAAATGTTCCACAGAACTACTTTCCGAGAACACTTTGAGGAAGACCTTCGCATGTGTCTGGCATTTATTTATCCTTCCAAAATTCCCTATGTCTATCTACTGACTGCAGATTCACTATAAGCTTCCCATGGATCTACCCATATCGTCAACTATTAACTCCGGACACATGAATATCTCTAGTAGCGACATTGATCCTGTTTCATTTATACTGAGGTTTTCCAGTGCACTGAGATGCTTCATACTAGTCTCGAAATTATGTTCAAGGAACCAGAATCTTGTACACATTGATGCTAAATTGGGTAACTGCAACTATCAGGAGAGCTAAACGCCAATATTTCCAAATTTTTCTGCTTCTTCTTCTTCTTTTTCTTTTTCTTTGATTACTAATACGTGTAAATCTTTTCTGGATCCGACTTGTAGTGTGACTACGACTAATATACAGACATTGATATATCGACACAAGGTAGAAGATCTTCTGGAACTAACCAGTATCAAACCTGTTGATCGTAACTTTTCCCCTTTCTACTTACTGTTGGATTTTTTCTATATTGAAATGCGGGGTTCATCAACTTTGGAGCTCTCTCCGTGGAGGTATATCAAAAGTCCGTACTGAACGCTCTGACATGAGAAATGTAGTATTTTTTCAGTCAATTTTTTTCACATTTTCGATATTTTCCTCGGGGGAACTGAGAATCTCTATAGGAGTGTGGAAAATGGACGTGTAGAACTATCATCAAAACGACAATAAGCAATGCAAACTTTCGTGGAGCGGCCTTAACGCTTTATACAACACTCCAAACAGTAACAAGCACATCCACACGGCCTCTTCTATTAGCAGTCTACTCCCAAGTGAAAATCTGTCTTCTCCCCGGAGAGACTTTTATACACCCTTCATCATACCATCATAGAAAATTTTGATGGTCATGAAGCCGGTGTATTCAATTCTTTCCTTCACATGGCGTACAAAATGATGTCAAAAGAAAGGCTGTCTAATTCCTCCAGGGGCTCGTTAAAGCTGCAAAGACTACCGAAAACCAAGTAATTTTATAAATATTTCTGTATGACGTTCTACCCTTGAGCAAGGAAATCCTATTTGACCGCAGGCAATTCGAATTTTCGTAAACATATCAGAAAAAAAAACCTCCCCACGCACAAAAACACAAATCTTAAAAAGGAACCTCAAGGAACAATATTTATCTCCTAAATGCAGATTAAGTTTATGTGCATATTTTTCATTGCTTTCGACAGAATAAAAATTAATCAAAGAGACAACAACATGGTCCCAGTCAAAAATTCTGCATACGCAAAGTATTCGAGTTGTCCTGAAAAATAAACGAGCGCCCAGAAAATGCTAAAAGTTATGAGAACTGCACGCTGCCATGACAGCCCAGCATTTGTCATATAATTGCATTTTAAAGCAATTCATGTTGACCAAACGTATCGACAACGCGACTAAATAACAAGGCATGCATGCCCTCGGGATCAAAGCATTTTCGAGCTCGCCTGGCTTACATCACTCCAGCTCCAGCAAGCCAAAAGGAACAGCCCCGAAATGTATCTTTGTCAAATGCGGCCCATTCCTCTGTTGTTACTTTTCTTATTCCCTGACAGCATAAACGAACGCTATGTCGTCTTAAAATCTCAACTTACTTTTGTCCTTTTAAAATTTAAATTTTTTCCATCGTTTAATCGGGACAAACTCTTGTTGCTGATCGCGATGTTGGTGGGACTCTCATCTGAAGATTTGGCAATTCTCAATTTTTTTTCTGTCCAGCAAAACAAAAAAAAACCTGTCAGCTCGACATCTTCATTTGCGTTTTGGTCCGTTGCAATTCTATTTTTGGACAATTTTAACGTAGGAACTGACAACCCCGGAGGGGTCCTATAATGAATTCCGTCTGCGACAACATATCAAGTTGCAAGTAATTTTAAAAAGTACGCTGACAGCAGGACCTTTAATGCACGAATCCACGACATAATTCACTTTAAAATTCTGCTACCGGAATAATTTCAGTGAATTTCTGGTTATTACTGACTGCACCAGCATTCCCAAGGCAGAATTATGGGGGGTCTGATTGGCGTACCGCCATTAACGCCATTTAGTACCACACTGGAGCTTCAAAGAGCTCCAACTTTTATGCCATACAATTAAAGTGGATTTGAACTCATCTCTGGGATTATGTAAAGTAACCGGTAAATCAGGCATAGTGTGTCCTACACGCCCGGCATTAATTAAATATACAACCTCGGTAAGCTTCACGTAATCCATCATAACTTAGAGGCTTTCTTACATAAGACCACAGGCTGCTGGAGCTTATACGGACCTGATCCCCTTCGGGCTTAAGTGTAACCAAATCGCGCACGTCAGCCCTCACCAAATTTATGCGATCGCTTTAGTCATCTAAAAATTCACCTGTTTTGTTGACGGTTCATAATCTTCTGTTCATAATTCATTAAAAATTTCCTCACGTGAACACTTCTTTAATGGCCGTCCAGCCCGCTTAAATTATTTATGGGTTCTTTGATTTACTCGCCTGCCATCGTGTCATGCCGCCCCAAAAGTGTCCGAGGAACATGTGCCAAAAATAAATAATAAACGTGTGCCAATAAATTTTACTAAAATGAGTACCACAAAAGATGCGCGGTGACAAAAAAATTCATCTTTTTCACCATCTTCTTGTTTTTATTTTTGAGGAGGATCGTAGGTTTGGCAATAGTTGCGTAAAAATCTGCTCACATTGCTATCATTTTGAAGAAGAAAAAAAATAGTTTCACGTGTTTGAAATAATTTTCACTGGAAAATTGAACTACTTTTTAATAAGAAGTTTATTATGTTAGGAGCACATCCTAGCGGAAAATGTGCGATATCCTTTTCAGGAAGACATATCAACAGGTAACGTTGACCATTTGAACTTCGGATCCATGGATTTTCTCAAGTATCTTCTGATACACCTTAGCGACTAGAAGGCTAGAAGTAAACAAATTTATGGCGGACTGCTTACCTAAAGTACACAACGTAAAGAGATGAAACCGATCAGATTGCTTTCTTCTATAGATCAAGATTTGAAGGTAAAGAAAATGAGGTACAGAGGCTCCAAAAGACGCGTTCGAGTATTATCTTATATAGTCTAACGTTGGATACAAAAATACTCGGATGTAGTACTGCACAGAGAGTAAAAGATACCAATTCAATTACCTACAATTACTGAGCCATTAACTGAGATTTTTTTATTCAGTTTTGTCATAATAAACGGAAAAGCATTCTATCATAAGAATATAAATCCAAATCCAATGCCTCTATCGAAAATATGGAAATTCATGGCTATATTTGATAGAAGGGAAATTTCTTCAACTATTATTGGGTTCAAATCATTGATCAGGCCTTAATGCTTGCTAATCCCAACTGAGCTCCTTAAAAAAAACCAGGAGCTACCTCAAGACCACCAAACAATTTTGAAGGTTAATACATCTCAATCCTTCCATTTGATAAAGAAAAACAACACTCACTTCATAAAATGTTACAACAAATCGTGGAACAAGTGGCAAAAATGGATCCTCCACTAAAGATTTAATGGCTCTTTAAAGAAAAATCAAGGACGTGAAATAAAACAATGAGAGTTGAACTGGAGTTTGCCACTTCAACGTTGTACGAACTCCAAAAGATTTATATGTAAGCCTTACTCAGCATTGAGGGATTGAGGCCTGTAATACCCTTCCTTGTTCAACATCAAGCTCCTTTTGTTTGCGTTTTCATATAATATGCATCTTAGACGAAATTACATCAACATTTAGATCGCCAAGATGATTAAAACTCACCGTCTATTTATGATCTCACATCCCATTGCATAATTCAATAACCTCCGTCGACAGCAAATCAGCTTCGTCCTAAAAATTTCTTGTAAATACTATCGTAATAATAAATTTTCTAAAACCAGAAATTATTTCAATTTGTCACTTATTATTACAACAAGGTTAATTAATTGCGAAGATCATACCCCTCTAAAGCGTTTGTCTTCCCATTTTCCTTATTGGTTCAGGTCGGTTGATCACAATTTTTTGCTTTGCCAAGCGGAAAATCAGTTTGAGAATAGAGGATGGGCTTGTGGAGATCAAGATTTCCAGTTTAAATTACTTCATCCACAATGGGAATTATGGTTGGCCAATAATCACCTTAAGTCAATACGAAAAAATAATTTTCTCGATGCAATCCACAGAATTTATCTCAATACCCAAAAGAACTAGTCTCTACCACCTGTGGGAACCGTTCAATGACATCTCTTCTTCCCATCGCATCGGTGAATCGTTCTGCCAACCGTTCCGCTACAAATTCAGTTTTACTTTCATGAAATAATTTTAAAAGGTAAATAGCGATCAAACCTTTATCGATTTATCGACTTGTGCACGTCAAATAAGAGAAAAAGTGAGACAAACTGGACATTGCTCGGTAATAGCTGAAGAAATTGCAAGACTTGTGCAATTGCCACAATTGCCCGGCCAGGCTGCTATGACTCAGACTATCGACTATTGAGTGAGGTAAACAGATGGATGTCGTCTTTTTTAGCCATATCGGCTGCACCAGCCTAGCCAAGTGTCCACTGTACTGCTGCATCTACTGGCAGCGGGTACAGGCGTGCACAAGTGAAGAGTGCAATAACTTTCTACTATCATTTCAGCCCCAGGGAACGAGTTTTCCTTTCGAGCAGCCGGAGTGACTGCATGGCGCACAGTGTGGTGTAAGTTTTGCAACTGGATCTCTCATTACTTTCAGATTAACCACTAATTACTTGGGGCCAACTGATTTGGTATGCATGCCTTGGACGACATTAGAAAATGTACCTGGACTGCCCAGGTCCGGGCTGGCGGGTTGATGATCTCTTGGAAAGTTGACATTTGATTGATTTTTACTGATGATGGAAAGCCCATAAATTATGTGATGATAATAGTGCGACGTTAATGGATGCACGCCGCTAAAAGGATACTAGCACCAGTACGCGCGGTTTTGTACCCGCCCGAGTTTACTTTAACGTGGAATTAAAGAACGAGTCCAATTAAATCATGTTTCCTTATGAATTTATAGTTGAGGGCACTGATTAGATTTCTAGCCATTAAGTTCGTGTTTTCGTAAATCGAACGCGTTTACGATCGCTCGATAGTTCCAATGGAGTTACTCGCGAACGATACGCAGGGCAATTATTTCCATTGCAACCTGATGTTTACTCAGTTACCTGGGTTGATTGATTGATTGTTCGGATGCAGGTAAATTTATGTACTGCTAATTGTAGGACTGGCGCCTGATATCGTGCGTTCTTGTAAAATTATCTGCAAGTTTACTCTCTTCATGACTTTAATATTTATAAACTGTAAAAATATCTAAACTGGATTTTAAGGGAAGAAAAGTTGCTAAATAAATTATCGGTTAAGTAATATCTTGCACAATCTGAATAATGACCCAAAGCTTATTAGATAGAGATACAATAAAAATACATAAAATTATGAATGTTTATGTGGGATGAGTATACCCAGCTAGGTTTTCCACACATAGGAATAGAATACAAATAGAAGAAAAGCCTTTAAGGTTTTTAAAATTGGTAAACATTCTTATTGCAAAAATTTAAAATTAAAAAACGACTCCTAAATTAAATAGAAATTTTGTTTTTTATCATAACTAATCACAATTGAGTTTGACCCTTACCAGCCTCCCATTGGTTTTTCTACATTTGGCAATGTAAGTAAATGGGTTTGGCATTTAATCCTCTGCTATCCTTGCTATAAATGGCTTTTTATCAGACCCCTGACAACAAGTAAATTGGGTAATCGTACAACGTAAGTGCAGTGGGTACTCCAAGGCGCTATCTTGGGTCCTTTACTATTTCCCTGCACATAAATAGCCTGCTGGTGTTGTACGTGATATAACATGTACACATGTGTGCTGATGACTTACAAGTTTTTCTAAACTATTGTATTAGGTTTAATTTTCCTACATAAGGTAGTATATACCCGTAAACCTGAATAGCTCTTGGATTACATACAACTTACATAATCCTTGAAGCTTGTAAATCCTTAATCTTTGCTACCTTTTCCAATTCTTTTGTAGGGTATTCTGAGTAACTGCAGAAGAAGGGTACTTCAAGGAAAGAAATTAACTGTCTACGTATGAATTGTTTGAGGACAAGTTAAAGTTTGTCGGGCTCATACCTGATCTACAGGTTACATGAAACCAAAAATCAAGTTCTCTCAAAAGCCGTCATTAGGAACTCAAAACATTCTAAAAATGTAGGCTAGTTTTTGGATGTTGTTCCACATGACAAGTATTTGATGATATGTAGGGGGTCTTGATTCTATTGAATTTAAAACGAAAATAGAGTTAGTAACACCCTCTGTAGGACTTTTGAAACCTTTTTTCAAACCTAACTTAGATTAAATACTCCTACAATTTTTTTGCTGTGTGCATTTTACTGTGAACCGGTACCGTTGCCTTGTTTCCTCTCTCAAACTCATATAGTAAATGGGGAATATTGTAAATTGATACAGTATCACATTTTTCTCTCATACTTCTACCTAATCTGAGAAGTTCTATCGCCTTACTACCTAATTCTAAAAAGAAATCTCATTACTTATAAATTGACTTGATATAAATCACTAATTTATGAATCCTTTTTTCTTTACTTATAAACCGCACAAATGTTCATACATCTGCCTTCGAAGGAAGTTCTCCACGAAAAGGGAACACCTTGTTCGACAAATTAACGTAACATTGTAAGTAAGTTTGCAACCTACTGTGAAAAGTTTTGTGAAATCTTTTTTTTTCCTCCCTGCATCCATCCACCGTCGTAAATGAGATCAGAGATCAGTAACAGTCGTAACGTGATATCTAAAGTGACATGCGCGAGATCGTTTGCATTTTTTCCCCTCCTTTATTTCAATATTATTATTGTGTGAACGAACAAAATGCTGTTTCTGTTGATCCCAACAGAAAAAAAACAACGAATAAATAAAAGTTTTTTTCATACCCTTCCGAAGAAGACTTAATTGGATTACATTGGGTGACGCTACCGTTGTGTCCAGCTTTTTCTT
>QYTT01090154.1:39350-55845 GCA_006980735.1 Dasypogon diadema
CAAAACTTTGTACCAGTTCTTTTTGATTTTAAAAATGTTAGTTGAAAAGATTATTTTAAAAAAGGAAGATGTAATGCACCATTTTCATCAACTGTAAGGTGTTGATGCATTCTAGTCCAAAAAAGCCCGCCTTTTCTTCATCATCTTCGCCAGCCTAGGCTTTTTTGCTAGACGCCTACATTTTAACCCAACTTCCCATAATCTTCGGCGCAATGTTGTCATCGATGTTTGTAAGAGCACAGGTTAATGCTTTACGATGTTGGATAATTTTTCGATTCTCTCTTGGTGAAGTCAAACGTTTCTTTCGGTAGTTTGTTCGTTTACTTTGCCTACCAGGGTAACTTCTGACCAGTTGTCTAGACTCTCTATTAACTGTAGAGACAGAAACTGTGCACAATTTTGCTATAGCTCGATTGGAAAGTTCTCCAGCTTTTAATAAATCCACAATTACAATTTTCTTTTTTCGGGAATTTTATGTCTTTTGCGCGATCCATTTTCAAAAATTTTCACAATTTTCACAATTAACACAGTAAAACACTTTGAAACGGTTACCTTTAAAGAATAATAATGATGGAGAATGACGATGCCCCTTTTAATAGGACTTTTCTAAGTCTAGGCTAGCGGATTGATTTGTATTCTCTATGGATTCGCAATAACTCTTCTCTTCTTATGGAACTTTTCTATTTCGAGACTTGAAAGCACGGAGGAAGTGTTGTAAATTTGGGAAGGTTTTCACGGAGTCCGGGAATCAATGGGCGAACTGATAACATGTGCGTTGTACCTACTACTTAAGAACAAAATTCATCCTGGTCAGCCTGCAGATACAGGTGAAGACGAAAGCCAAGAATGGAATACAGAAAGTGAAGAAGAGGAAAAGTTACAGGAAAGGGAACAGGTGAAGAATAGATTAACAAGTTTAAAATGTCAGCCATAGCCAATCATTTTAGAAGAAAAAAAAAATACTTTAACTTTGTGCTATCCAGGAAAGAAGTCTATCTAAAGATAAGAACATTTCCGAACGAGGTTAATAATTCTAGATGTACGTCCATGTTTGATGTGGTTTTTGAACTTAAATTTGTAAATAATATACTATCATAGCCAGAGACTCCAGTAATGAAGTGGAAAAAAACAGAGTTCTCAAAAGTATTCCTCAAAATGGCATTTTATGGTTATTACAATATCATAAAATAGTTAAAAGTTTATCTTTGAAACCAAATTGAGTTGATTCGTGGTTCACTGGGCCGATAACTAATGGGTCTAATCGCTAACCATTGAAAAACTCTGCTCTGTCTGCCTCTGCTTATCTTTCCATACATTGGTTCCACATACATAGGTAGAAATGAAGAAAACTGACTGGACAAGTCTCCCAAGAGTCTACCAGATCATTCCATAGCGAGCGAACAGAAACGAAGAAATTTCGTTATCCCGTCTACTCTCCACTACCTAATTATTTTTTATTCCTCAAGCTGAAAAAAAAGGATAAAGTGGGGATCAAGAAATGACCCTAGACGATCCGTTTTAAGGCGGTTGTCGTCGAAGGGTGTTGCATTTTACGAGAAAGAACGGATGCAAAAGTGTCTTCTTGATGTAGAAGGTTCATATAAAGCCATCCGATGCACTGTTTCTTTTTTATTCCATATTTCTTCAAAGATTATCCGACTGAAAGTAAAAGGAAATAAAAACAGAAATGTGTACAATATTCACAAGTAAAATACCTTTTTTTTCTGGGGCCCTTTATCCAACATGACATCAGTTGTCCTATTCCCATTCAGTTGTGCATGACTACATGATTTTCAAAAAGAAAAAAATGTTATACAACACGATTCCTTCATAAAAAATAGCTTTAATCGCACATACTTAACAACTACATAAGAATTATTGTTCAATACATAATAAAAACAAAGGAAACCTTTATCTTAACAAATATCAGGGGTAAAATTAACTACGCAATCAAAAAACTATAGTACAATTTCGATGAATAACAGCCACACAAACCACAAAATAAAAACGAACACAAGGAAGTTTTCTTCTTTCCTTATTTTGTGATCAAAATTTGTCTCTTGTTTTTTTTCTTGTTTTTTTTTGTTTTGTTGACTTAGAACTAAGCTTAAAATTAGTTAAATTATTTTGCCTTTTTTTATACTTGTTTTTCTCTATTTTTTTTTTTCTCATTCGTTGCATGTGTTCAGAGCGTTTGTTCTACTTTCATTTGCCGATCTAAAGATGAATTTCTATTTAAAATAAAAATTGAAATATCACCAAGCGGAGATGGTGGTGGTGGTGGTTGCTTCTCTTCCCTAGGTGTAGAGTGGAGATTAAGAATACTTGAAATGGTTATGCAATGTTCTAAGTGTTTTTTATTTTAAATGCAATGTTTTGTTCGTAAAAGTTATTTTTTTTTTAGTTTTGAAAATATTCGTGCGAATTTTCAATTCTATTTGATTTTTATTTAACAAAGCAATTTGCTATTTGATTCCTAGGAAATTGAGAGGATTTTAGATGTGGATGAAGATCAAAAATGCATCTTAAGTTTATAAGGAATTATTATAAAAGTAGATTTTATTTTTGCTTTGGATTTAATCCCTCGATTGGAATGTTGAATTTTGGTTGCAACGATCGTAAAACAATTTTTCTTTTTGTTCTCTTACGGTTTTTAATACGTTTATTAACTAAATTTTATCTGATATGTCACAACAGAAAAGATCCCAAGGTAATTAAAAATTTAACCTGAATTTGAGCTGAAAATTTGACTTTGTCTCGATATGATTACCACAAAAAAGATAATCTGAAATATTAAGGGACGATAAAATCGAAGTTTTTAACTCGTGCCGCATCAATTCAGTCAATTGAGTTCCATCCATGGTGCTTTGGACGGTGTTATTTCTAACACTTATAATATTAATGCCGGTGTGTCACAGGGATCTGTATTGTCGCCCACAAATAACAGTACCCTTGATTTCGCGTATTCGCTTAAACCAATCGCTGACTTCTCCACCTGGAGCAGAGCAAATCGCGTCGAGGTTAAGGCATTAAAAACCAGAGTTGTCTGATTTCTCTTAAAAACTGCCTAACCGCCCTCCACATCTTTTCATCAATGGGATAAGTATTTTAATTCACCTAATTTAAAGAGGTCTAAGAAGTCCAGATATCCAACAATCTTAGTTGAACGGATCACATCTTTGCTATTGCAAAAATTGCGATGAAGTGCCTCGACTTCCTACATCGATGCAAAAAATACTCTACCCCTTCTATCCTAGCGTTCGTCAGGGGCAGGACGTACTTCATTGTCCGTGTTGGACAAAGTCAAAAAAAAAGCTTTTAACCTCTTTTCCGAAGGGACGATTACTTCTAAAATCGATTCTCTGGAGCGACGACGCAATGTTGCTTGCCTAACACTCTTTTATCGCTACTTTAATGGATATTGTTCCAATGAAATCTCTAGATTAATCTCTATGCGTGATACCAGCGCAGCGAGCTATCTTAACCCTTTCGCCCTCGAGAAAACACCCAGCAGAAGATTGATATTTCGAGAAATGCCGCAACAACTGGTATCGAAATAAATTACTGTGCCATTTGTTAGAATCGATCGCGCATCTATAGAAAACAAATCTGCCGAGCTGCGTCCCAACCAAAAGTTATCGACGTGGGTAAAATTCTTTCGAATTACTTGGTATTACTTTATATTGGAGGTGGGCAAAATGGCTCTTTTTAATATACTAAATCAATCATTCGGCTCAGTATATATAGAAGACTGGTTCAAGTGATCCGTTCTTTTCGATCATTTGGATCTAATTGGTATGGCGTACAGTGCGGAATGGGTGTATTCAAAACCGGTCTCGATGGGCAAAGGGTCCGAGAGGGGGGTTCCATCGTGTAGCGCTTTTCAGTTCTAATTCTAGACCCAGCTCTACTTTATATTATATGCGAAAAGACTATATTTCATAAGACTGGGCTACTTAATTCTTCAGTTTATTAGGAATGCTATCGTCGTCAACACGAGCTTTAGTATTTTGAAGCTTCTTGACTTAGCCCGACTGGCTCTATCACCAGATTGAAATGTTTTGATCCTCTAGATATCAGTTTTCTGAATCGCATTTTTCTCTAGTATATTTTTTCTACACAAGTTTTAGACATTTGTCTTGAGTATTTTTTATAGATCCATTTACTAGCTTCCCTTAAAATGATGTATCGCCTACTTATCTGCGAAAGTGATTCTGGTGATGCAAAATTTCTCCGTCTTTTTCTTTTTTGTGATGTATTTAACGTTAAGTCTGTCTTTTGAGCAACGGTTTCCTAGAGAGCTGGCGCAGAAGAAGGAGAGAAACTCTGAAGCATGATAACCTCGTACACCGTGCTTTGACGATATGAAAGGAGACTTCCCAAGCCCTAGAAAAGCAGTCATATAGGCGACTTAAAGTCTGTAAGGGTCACTGCAACGGATGATCACATTGTTTCTACTTTCCACCATTGCCGACTAACGACAGAAATACGATGAGGGCGAAAGAGGAATTATAAAGCAAGCAAAGAAATGTGATAAAAAAGAGATTCTCGGGTGCATATGTAGATCTACACATAGCAAATTGCTTTGTTATTAAAAACATTCCTTTCAATATTGGACCCACACTAAGTACACAACAAACTAATTAAAAATTAAAAGCGGTTAGTGTGCACCCTTCAAAAGATATAAAGGCAAAAGCCTTACGAATTAAAATTAAATACTAGAAACTGTATCGCTTACAATTTCCACTCAAATAATTCTGCACACAGTTCCTACAAAAACTCTGCAAAAACCTACTATCAATTTGGTGTGAGTTAAAAAAAAAATTGCAGCTTACGTTACGTTTTCTACAAATTTTCCTTGGAATACCGTAATAGTTCGACATATCACTTATGTCTAAATTCGAGTAAATAGTGAACAAAAATAAATACTTGCTTAAAAACGACAACTTTTACATTAGATTGGGGATGTCACAGGCGTGTGTGTGTAGTGTATCCTAGTTCTATGTGAAATAAAAATTGCGCTTTATCCCCGGAAACTTCTGTACAATACATTGCTCGATCAAAATGTGATCCTAAATGTGTTCTAAGTCGCGTAAATTGGTGCTAGATTTACACAGAATTGCGATACTCATTTGTATCTTTCTGAGTTATAATGCGGCAGGCAAATTAAAAGTGGACTGACTTGCAGAAGTTAAATTTATAGAAATATTTAACAAGACATAGAATTATTCATTTTTAAGAAAGAATATTTTTTTCAGATCCCAAATCACAAGTGTAAATCTAGCCCTAGTGAACTTGACCTTATCTTTGTCATTTATAAATGAAATTGTGATATTTTTCGGTTAAGTAAATTGTAAAAAAAAGAAGATAAAAAAATAACTAGCAAGTAAAAAATAATAATAAATCACAAAATGCTGTTTGTCAGTTTCTCGTAAAATTACACACAAGAACGGTGTTTTAGGCACGTGCATTGGTAAATACTTTACTCCTAAAAGTCTAAAGTTATAAAATTAGTCCGATGTTTTCTCTTATTAGGAAATCTTTTCGCATCATTTTACTTATTTTCTTTCCTCCATTTTACGCACTTGTAGTTTCGACTTTATGTACTTATACTAAAAAATTGCTCTAAGATATGCCAGAAAATGCCACAATTTTCCTCATGTGAATGGAGCAGGTAGCAGTGGATCAAATGATTTTGTTAGTTCACTGGAAGTGTTTGCTTTTCTATATCCCCAGAGTTCCATTGCTTTTGTGCAACTATCCTCAATTTTTGATATCTGAAAAGAAATTGATAAGCGATATTAAGATCTTGAAAACTAGTTTCTATGGACATTCATAAAATTTTAGTATGAATTGTAAATAATTGAAGTACAATTGTGAACCAAATATTTATCTAACTAGTAAGAGAATCTTTTCACATCAAACAAAATGAAAATGTTTCAGGTGATTTGTTTCGGAAATGATCTTTCAATAATTGAAGATTGGAATGCACAAGCTGATCTACTCGGGCAAATTATTTTATTTAAACGCGAGCCTCCACTTCATGGCATCATCACGTACAGATAATTTAATGATTTCTGGGTTTGGTTGTATGCAGTCCAGTAAGTTGTTCTTCTACCATGTCATCACACTGTGGAATCGACTCCCTGGAGATATCTAGCATACAGGGACTATTCGGAGCTAGTCACTGAATTTTTCACAACAAACGGCGGCCAGATTCAAGACTGCTAACAGTTTGGCACATCCTCTCCTTTCCTTTCTTTTTCCTACTTTTTAGTTAGTTTTACTTCTATATTGTATATATTTGCTTGAATAATATCGTAATGACAACTATGTACATTAATTCTTACTTCATCAAAAGTATAATCAATGTTTTACGAGTTCTTTATAAGTAGCTTAGAGCCTGTTGAAGGGACTCGGAAGAAGAATCAAACCAAATAGCACGGAATACAACAGCCTTCTACGATCTTTTTAGATCTATGACCAGTACTATGTAGTGGATGACGGCCTGATGGATGACTTCTACTCCGAAATAATACAAAACGTATATAATTGCTTTCGGGACAAAAAAATATTACCGAAATCAAATTTATAGCATTTCTTAATTTAGGAACATTCGATGTTAGAAATTGAAATCTGAACAAGAATGTGCTGGGAAAAGAAGATGGCTTCATTATCCTGTACGAACTGGTACTGGATATTTCTTTAAAATAACATTTAGACTCTTTTGATACACCCGGTAGTAAAATACTGGGGCAAATTGAACAAAGTATAAAAATTGTTACAATACTTCAGAATACTTGTGTGAATAAAGGACTTAAAAAATCGAAAAGTCTTTAAAATAGAGACCCAAAATTCAGCTGGATAAAGGACGAAATCTCCCTTGATTAAATTTCAAAAGAAGTGGGGGTTTCAACTAAGCTATAAAAATTAATGTTGGTCCAGAAAAGTTTCTCATTACTCTTACTTTTCTTGATGAAATTTTCAAATATTAAAAAATAGGAGTTTAAGTAAAGTGGGATAAGAATAGACCCTTGAGGAATACAATAATTCAAGTTTAAAGAAAAGAGTGTTTGATCGGAATAGTAAAAAAAGGCTACTAGTATTAACTATCATTAAACAGACCCCGCGTATTTCAAGTAAAATTAGCTTAACCCTTTCAGCAGATGTTTATTTTAGGTTGTTTTGGACACAAGCGTGTGTGTGTGTGTGTAACACAAGGTGGTTTTCTTTCTTCCTAAATTTGATTACATATTGTTCCCATTTGTCCACAGCACGAGTGTAGCTCATTATTCCGATAGACAATACCTTCTTGTGTACCAAAAATAAAAACATTCCTTGTTGTAGTGAAAACTTCCAAAAACACGAGATTTTGCACAATTTCTTAACATCATATACAATCAAGAATTAAAGGCTTTTATCCTTTCCACTTTTACGTCAATCTGGATTCGACAAAGAAAGGAAATCGAGGCAACATAGAGCACAAAGAGCTACTATTATCACACTCAACGTCTCTCATCTGTGCGAAAATTTACTATACCTCTTCGCCATCATATCAATATCTTGTAAACAACAATCTTACCTCCTCCCACATCAGATCTTTTATCCAATGAAATGGTGCTGACTTGGAGTCTCTAAAAGTGGAACTTACACCGCCAATATTAAGTTTGGTATGTGTATCAAGAAATTCCTCAACCATAGGATCAAACGGAAGTCCATAGAACTGCAGAATTTCTTGTGTCATTTCGTAAGGATTTATTGAGAGATCTTCATATCGTAGAGTTCTGGAATGGAAGAAGAATGGAAAACTGAAAATAATTCAAACTCAATAAAAATAATTTGATTTTTTTTTACTTACCTAAAGCGGGACGGATATTTTTTGTACAATTTTTCAGCAGCATAGTAATCGGCGACTAGGTCTTTACATAAATTTGGCGCATGATCACAATCTGGATTTCCTGGACACCATAGGCGATGTTTTCGAGATTGCATCGTACCGCGAGGATCTCGTACTAATAACAGGAGGCGAACATTTAAACTACAAAAAACAAAAAAAAATGGGAAAATATTAATTTTTCACTAATTCATTGTGGTGGTAAATGAAATTTTGATATAAGACACCCTGGAGAGAGTTAGCATGCAACGTGTCTATTTAAATTTTAAAAAATTTTTGCGCATCAAACCCCAAGAGTACATTTCTAACGAGTTTTGGTGGTTTAGCACACTGTGAAAAAAAAGCTGTTCACCACCCCGGGGGCAAGACCTAAATGGAATTTCTAAGCAATTAAGAATTTTCGCTGAGTAATTAAAAGGGTTACGTAATGAGATTTTTAGAAAACAGTCGTTCATGGGGACGTTTGTCTTAATCCAATTGCGAAGAGTATAATAATTTTCCCGTCAGATGCACGTGCAAAAATGTTATTAATCGCACCGGCACTGTGGTCTCACTGCAGTTTCCACTGCACAAAGCACAGCTAGCTAACTACTATTGCTGGTAATTCTACTCTCGATTGCATAATTAGCTTCCCTTTTGCCTTCGCTGTTGGCAGAGTTTGATAGTTGGGCGGTGCGGTATTAATGGGTCGCTCTCGTTGTTCATTTTGTGTTTGGACGAAAAGAACTTTGTTGAATTTCTTAATTGCACCAAGCGGAAATCTCGACAAAACTTTCAATTCTTCCCCTCCCTCCGTACCCAGAGCCGTAGAAGACGCTGGAGCTGTGGATAGAGCACTAGCTGCTGAGACCAACCATAAAGTGGACTCTCACCCGCTACGGAATTCAATTAAATTCGCATTAAGCATTTTCTCGACTTGTTTAATTTGTGCTAATGAATGGCTTACGTAGATTAAAGTGTTTTCTGCTTGGGTGTGTATAAAATCCGAATTAGGACTTGGGATTCCACTAAAATTGTCTTCTCCTTGATTCAATCCATTTCGGCGTATTTGCATAGATCCAAGAGTAATCTGTAGCTTGTGTTTACTTATGTGGAACACTGCAACAGAGTTGCATACAATCGAGTGCAGTACTTGGATAACACTTCGCCCTTGCAATTATTACATGGAGAAGAGGCGAGGACTTAGTGTCGGATGCAAATGATGTTATTTTACAGTGGGAGGAGATATTGTCTTAATTAGACGAAATTACAGCGTGGCGAGGAAGTTCATTAGTGCTTCTGATTGTCGTACTCCCAGGCAAATTAGTTCAGATGTCTTTTTGTATCTGGGGCAACGACGTGTATAAAGTTTATCGTGACTAACTAACTAATTATGAATAAAATCAACAAGGACCTTCTTCCATTTATTATTTTGTGTTTATATTGGGAAAACGGTGGGGGGTGTCAGGAGGAATTGCGAATTGCTGTCTTTCTTGATTTTAAGCAATTAATCCTTAAAAGAGACACCATGGAAATCGTAAAAATCTACTGTTTCAATGTAAACAGGCAGAGTATTTTGGAGACATCCTGCATAAAGAAGACACCCATAAAATTTCAAAAAACATCTTCGGAGAGATCTGCTGGTGTTTTTGCCCTACTTTGTCTATAGTCTGAAACTTGAGAGTAATGTTATTATAAGTCACTGATTGTTTGCGTTTTGTTCCTGAATATTTATAAATGTCGAAAAATCGATTAGCCACCCTTACATAATTGCGTTTGTTTGTTTATGGACTCGTTGGGATGGTGAAATTTCCTCCATTCGAAATGAGGTTGTTTTCTAACTAATAAATCTTGCCGCTGGAGTTGTTTTGAAACCATCCCAAAGAGGAAGCTTACCCTTCATTAGTGGATGTTGTTAGAAGTAAATCAAACTCTTGTTTTGTTGGGGATCACAAGTCTCTGTGAACTTCCCAGGAATATTTGCAAAACAAAAAAGAAAAAAATACAAAATTATATTATGCAATCTAAGATCTCCATTCTTTCTTTGATATCCAATTCTCACGCGCCCAGTAATTAGAGAAACCAATCATCTGAGTGTTCCTCTCCTTACTCCATGCTAAGAACTTTTCTTCTGATCCCTCTATACGACATCTTAATTCCTTTCTTAGCCCGTCGGCAAGTTGTCATACCCATGTCCCACCGATTTTGGTGTATTTTTATGATCCATTTTTCCATTACCATGCCTCCCCTCCTAATGGCGAAATATGGTTCTGGACCCTCTTGGAGAGATAATCACGGGGATTCGATTCTATTATTAACTCCTTAACGCATAGTTTTTTTTTATTTTCAGTCGATGCGATTTTCTGACTGGGTAGCCTCATTGACGAATGGCCCAGCGATTACGAAGCTAGAGGACAGGATTAACAGAAAGGAAGAGGTTTAGACCGAATGATCTGTCTGACTGACTTGTGGCGCGAATCATATGATGAAGGCAAATACAGCTCCGCAAAGGAAGATACTCTTCGGAATCTCTGTTTGTTTCCTGGGCCAAACCGTATCTACTTCTTTCTCATATTTATTTTCCATTTAAAAGTAATCAGGTGTGGATATGATGTGTGCTGATCACGCATTGTCAAAGCCGTGGCTAAGGAGATATTCAATAATACTGTCCTGCCCATAGAGGTGGGCATGGAGCTAGTGCTGACGAAGTCGACAGACAAGCACCTAGAGGTGATAATTGACAGCAATGATAAGAGATGATGAACTCTCAGATTGATGCCACGGATTGGACCGTGAATTGACAGGAAACGCGGAGAAGTGAGTTCTCACAGAGAGCAGCTGTGGAGGTGTTGGCCCGGTTAATACCAGGCGGCATAGTGGGGCTTATACTAGACAGCAAGAGCCACTAAAATTTAGTTGCAAGTTCGTTACACTCGCGACAATCGTCACAAAGATTAAAATGGGTCTGGGAAAGGATGTCTTAGAAAATATTTTTTTTTCTTTTTTTTTTGGCGGAGGGGGGGGGGGAATGCGTTACGCACCCTAGGGGGACTAGCCCCCCGTGTGCCGGACTCCCCACGATCCGGGTTTACCGGCTAAACCCCCCCTCCCTGTCACCTGACCACCACACCGGAACCGTCGTTAGACATTACTTCGGAGCAGTGGCCCTTTGTTTGGGCTCTCAAGCCCCCCCAGTCCATTGCCGGACGTTAAGAGGGGCGCCAGCCCCCCACTCCTCCCGGAAGCATAGGGTCAGTCTCTGTATAGAGTTATCTGCTGATTCCGTGGTAAAAAGAAGCAAGAACTGGAAGAACTCTGAATTCACGCCATTATAAGACAACGAGGTATAACATCGCAATTCCTTTGTGGCGAGTAATTGTTCCTAAAGTGTGAGAACTCTATACTGGTTCTTCTTGCTTTCTTCTAAGGAAAGTATGACGTCCTGAAGAAACAGCCGGGTGTAATTACGCGTATGTGTTCCGCCAAATGTTCTCGGTCAAGGACTTGCCCAGATTCGTCAATTATCAAGTCGGCTTCCACAGACGCAGTCCGTTTTCTTGTTGCCACACAACATTCAATATCTGTTTGCTTCTTTTTTGCATTATTTAATTGAATAAAACGCTTCTTGTTTTGAAAAAAACTCTTACCCAATACCCCGTGATTCCATCATTTATCGAAAAGATATTCCAGCAACCAAAAATAAAGCCTATTTCCACAACATGACCAAAATAAATTTTCCGAATGGGGATTGCATCACTCCTAATTGCCGCAGACAAAAGAATAATCGCGGTTTAATTGAATTTTAAATCTCTATAGCCAGAAATTAGCCTAAAATTAATTTGATAAAAAACCGGATCTCCAGTTTTGGTTGATTTGTCCATTTATTCCGAAAGGACGTACAAAAAAAATTCAATACTCCCCACGGGTGGTAATGTACGTGACATGGCAATGTTGAATTTTTTTTTTTGGAGCACGGGTGGAGGAGCGCTGGATCTTAATTAGAATATGGTAAATTAAGTAAGCACCAACTACTAAAGGAAGTGAAGCAATTTGTAATCAATCAATCAGTTCACAACACGTAAATATTACTCAAGTGCAGCGCAAAGCAGGCCCACCATGCTCCAATGGCATGGGAAAAAATCAATATTTGCAGAATATCAAGGAAACATGGGAAATTTCTATTCTTGGAATTATGTAAAAGTGTTTCTGGTCGATGTAACAAAATTAGCACATGTCGAAGGATTTTTTAATTTTCCTGGACATGCAGGAACTAGAACACACTCACAGATGTATAGCAAAGCCTTGAAGATTCCTTCTTGTGGATTGTTTGACCTTCTTCTGTTGTTAACACATTTTATAGTGTATTGCAGATATATTTATAGCAAAAAATGAGACAAAGGAAAAAAAAACTAATCTGGGTTAATTCAGTTTAAAAATTATACCAAAAACTCGTCAAACAAGATTAGTCGAGGCGTGAAGCTCAAGGTGCATTACTTGGCGATTTTTTTTTAGTGTTTGGGAGAGTGGCCTATTAAGAGTGTTGTAATAAAACTTTTCGGAACTGAATAATATCCGATTTATCATGGTTTCATCTGGGAAGGTTTTGCTACGTGTGTTTTGCTACCTTTAACTTAATAAAAACTCAAGTATATGGCTGTAATTTGTCACGGAAACTGTATTTATTTTTGAGAACGTTATTTGAATTTGTCACATTTTATGAAGAACAAATAATTCTTCATTTCTTTTTTGTGTTTTTACGTGGGTATAGTCTAATTTACCTGGTAAATTGTACACAAGACTGTTTTTGCTAAAAGAAAAACAAACTTACATGCATTCTTCTAAGAATTTGTGTGACCTAAAATCTAATGAATATGACACTGCAATTTTTAGTTTTATGCGATGTGATAAAAGTACACATTACCCATGCTCACCTTGGTTCTATTTGTAACCAGAATCTCTACGATTTCAATACAAAGGGATTGGATGGATGGATTCTTTATCAATTCACTTCCTCCCTATACGATTCGTTCGCTCACAACGGCGAGGATCTGCATGCCGGATATGAGTTCAGTCTCTAGTATGCAAACTCCGACGCCCCCCGGTTTAAACCTACCCTTCTCGTGCCAATGCGGGGTTGTGCCGCAGATGACCGTCGTTCCAGCTACTCGTAGGATGGCATATTGACATAAAAACAAAAAACATAAAATTCTGATGAAGACGGCCAACAATAAAAAAAATGTCGCTACTGCGCCTCACAATCAGCCCGCAGAAAGTCTTGAAGAGGAGTTATCAAAAATTCATTGCGAGCTCACCGGTGACGATTCACAGTTATCTGACGAGGTTATAAGTGACCATTCAAATAAGGAGTATTAAGGACTTCTACAGAAGGCCGAAAAGGAATAGTTCAAAGGTATCAGTCTCTAACGCCTCTGAGGCCAAACAAACAAAATCTCCTCGTATCTTCAAGGGGAAGCCGGGCTCTGATAACCAAAAGTCCACTACTCTTACCAGTCGAGGAGATTCCTAAAAGGATGAAGCCTTTACCTCCACAGGTGGAATTACTTCCAAGTCCATGGAGATAGATTCTTCTGTGAAATCAATTAAAAAGGATGGCGTTACCTCTTCACACAAAAAATCTAACTAAGCGGCTGCTGGTACTTCAAGACAAGGAAGCTCCAAGTAGCACCAGGATGGGTATGACCCCAGACAGATTCCTAGAGGAGTTACTGACGAACATACAGCTTAAAGCCCTTGTGGACGCGGTAACAAAAAAGATCTTCGAGAAAAGGGATGATGGAGTCAAAACCAAATTGCTTGGCTCCAGCTTTTATCATGATTTCTTGGTCTTCAGCTGCGAAAACAAAGCCACCTCAGAGTGGCTAAAACATAAAAGATATTTTCTACAGCAAGATCCTAACTGGATATTTCCCAAAGATTCAAGATATTCTAGATTCTATAGGTGTCCAGAGCTAGGACTTAAAAGTGTCTGAGTGTCAGGTAATATAAATCAGCGTACAGGTCCTCACTTGGTTCTCTCAATTGACCACCCTTCGACTGAAAAGCTTAAGCAATCTAACCTTATAGCCAACTTCCTTTTTTTTGGAAAAGTCCAACTGAGGCCGAGGAATGGTCTGACCAAAGAATTGAGTCGGAATTCAGTCGGAAGCAGTTCGCGGCACTTCGAAGGAATCTAGCACGAAAGGTAAAGGGTTCATGGAAACATTAAAGCTTCCATTGGAGATCAAATTTCCGGGCTAAATTTCTACTGGCTTTAAAAATGGAAATGGAGTAGATTAGATTAGAGTAAATGTAAGTAGGAAGTTGTCGGGTTATATGACTGGTTCCTGGATTTGCCGTAGAGGTTGCTTGGAGTACGGTCAGTACGATTAGCTTAGAAAAAATAATTGTAGTCATTTTATCTAGCATGGAGGGAAATATTGTAACGATAAGGTAAAAGTAAACACATTTTGAGCTTGAATTTGGTGCCATTATAGAAATAATCATCTGCGGCAAAGCGAATCGTATTCCAAAGCTATTTAATCTCTTTCATGTGGATTTAAATTCATATTAACCGCTTTCCCTCATGGAGTAAACTCTTTCATTTTAATTTTCTTTGTAGTTCACCTATCCAATAATCTCAGCTGAACTAATTATATATTTGCTGGCTTGGCAGGCTTTCTGAATTTCACTCCAGTTAAATTGCGCTAATCTGCAAGGCTTTTAGCAGGCTTAGGCTTGCATATAACTCTCTTCCACGTTAAGTTAAAGCCACCCAATTGCGCTACTGTTGTGATTTGATTTAATGAAAAACACCAACATCAGTTAAAAAACCACACATGTCTACCAAAATACCAATTTTAGGGATCTGTTAAGACTATTTCAAACGGAAATTCAACCTTCTTAATAATTATAATGCCAACTTCAATTTCCCTTTAAATGAAAATGGAAACGATTTTTATATCCAACCTCGGTATATCGGCTAAGCCATCAAGATGCTAACTGAAATGATTCTTAAGATTTTGCTGATTATAGCATTATATAGGCCATTAGGGAATGAAGAGAATTACCTTTTGGATTGAACACGACATTATGGTGAAAATCTAGGCCACATATTGAAACGAGTTTAGGCAACATAAAAGAAACGTATCAGAATCTCGACACAACAATAAGAAGGATTTAGATAACAAGATATAGAATACATTTTTCAAGAGCGTCACGAAAAGGACGGCTTTTATGCTGTCAAGAATTTCCAACTGTATGGATATATTGTTAATAACAGAGGAGATAAGAAGTGTTCACGTTCCTTGAGAATAACCTACAAAATCTATCTATCTATCTATATTTATAGACCTGCCTAGATAGATCGAGGATTCTTGTCAATTTCGAAAGCCTCCGCACGACCTTACCCTTCACTTTCTGATTAATTGTTAACAGCTCTCGAAAATTTCCTCATTTTTTGAGTATCTACACTCAGCTTATTTTATATATTCCACGTATCTCGTGTCACTCTGATAAATGTGCCGGCAATTATTGTTCACAGAAGGTCACAGATATTGTCATAATTTTTAAATGATTAATTTTGTGTAGGCTTTCACTTGCAACAATTGAACAGAGGATAAATTGAAAAGGGACCATTCACACGAATTGTGTATGAACCTTCACCCCGATCGGACGGACATAAATCGATAAGTTCTCAACGACCACTTCCTGTCGCTTGACTACCCAAAAATCCATTGTAAATCCATCCAAATTCGCAGTGACGAAAACCATTCACTTGACTCTGCCTAGCTGTGTTGTTGATGTTGATTTACTCGCCCAGGACAGAGATTTATTTTTAGAAATCTCGGACATGGCTAATTCACGTCTAGTCAGAGATAATTTATTCCGCCGATCTAAAAGTGCCCCAATTAAGACGTCCAGAGGAATATTCTCATTTAAATTAGCTGATAAAAGTGATGGTTCCATAGAAACGTGTGGGGAAACCTCACTTTCAGAAAATTTAGCGAATTTCCTCTGATCACGTATGCAACAAGAAACTGCACCTGTGCCATTTGCAAAAACGTGTAATCAATTTGTGTGACGTGTGTACATTTTGCAAATGGGTTTTATGGCCACATAAGGGCCCTGAACAATTTCTAGGACGGCTTCTTACTGATGACTTATGGGGTAGCTAGTTACATTAAATTGAGCAGGTGAACCTGAGCTGCCATTTCAATTCAGTTTTGATGAATCCGCTTGTGGACAAATGTCAGCATAGTTGGACAGGAGACTTGGTAATCTCTATGAGTACCTGGCTCCTGGCATATGAACAGCAGGGTACACGAATCTAGCTAATGGACAAGAGTAAGGCATACGTACCCGGAACATGATGTATAGTGCGACCTGAGTGCGTGTCATGGGACGAGCAGCCGTTAGCATGTAGATACGGGTAAAGCACACTCATAATGAATGCAAAAATAAGCTATAAGCTCATAAATTATGCATATACTTAATCAACAGGGCCTGCTCCATTCCCCCGGGATGACTTGCGTCTCTTCCCGTATGCAAGATTCCAAATTAAGTTTCAAACTAAAGTGATAACCTGAGCGGGAATGACGGTACTACATCGCTGCAAAAAACTAT
>QYTT01090156.1:10904-41779 GCA_006980735.1 Dasypogon diadema
AAAGCCTCAAAATTTCCATTTTAGTTTATTTTGTATTATTTAACAGTTTGCTTCTGTAACTGGTATATCCCAATTATCAGTTGTTTCAATTCCTCTACTTACTTCTACTATGGAAAATCTGTTAATTCATTCTCAATCGTTTCCTTCCAAACAACTCTTTTTTTCCGGCCAGTTTTCTTGGAATACTCTATTTTGCAAATCATTTGTATCCCTTGACAATGATAGTATTCTTTTTGCAATTACGCTGTCACTTTCATCTTCTACAATTCTAAAAGTATAACAAATACTGCACACAATTCTGACATAGTTTCCTATGTCCTATGTATGAACTTAAAGAATTAACCATTTGTGTGATGAGTATAACAGTTTTGTTCGTGAAACTGTCCCATAAATACCATAAATAATATTGTTCTTTGTAAGAAGTTCGAACAAATTTGACTGAATTAAATGAAAAAATTTGAGAAAATGAAAAAGATGCCTATTAACGCAAGAGTGTCTCCATTTCGAACAGTTGGCTTATTTGATATCATGACTAAGAAAATGCGAAGGATAGTTTCCTTTATTGGTAAAGTGAAATTTTGTCTAATGCTGATTGCTCCTACCTCTGCCACTGTAAGTGCTTATGTAATCCACTTCAACTTATCTCACATTTCGAATAATGTATCAGATTAAAATTTTAAAAAGTGGGTTTTCGCTTTCTCAATTTGCACAAAATTCTCGATATGAAGTCATGAGGCTAGCTGAATTTAATTTAATCGGGTTAAACGCCAGTATTCTACAAAAAATTAAAGATGGACACTAACATTTTTTCCATATTTTTATTTTTGGCTAGAGCGATGCAAAACTATAATGGAAAGTAATTTTTAACTTTAATAAAACTTTACAATACATATTATTGTACCCAACTAGATTCAATCCCAATATAAAAAACTATTTTTCAATATGATAAGCCCATTATTAGACTACATTTAAATAAAAATACACTGAGACCTAAACTAACGAATTTCGCCTAACATACATGGGGTAAAATCGATGTGTATTCAGGCTCTCCATCATTCTGCGGATCGTCCGTCCTTAATTACTACGGTTAAATGATGTATAACAAGCAAAGGGCCTTAAAAGGACCCTTGTGGTACGCCACAACAAATTGGAAGAAGTTCTAACTATTTGTTTCCTATTGATACTTTTTGATGTCGATTGTAAACGAATCGCCAAGTAAGTTTATCTTCAAGAATAAAAAAAGATACTGTGCTTGATTTTATTGAAAGCTTTTAAAAAATCAAAAAGAACTAGTACAGTAGGATTATCCACATTCAACGAAGTAAAACTGTTAAAAATATTCAGCAAACTGGTAGTATAATTCTGGTTGAGAAGATTCCCAACCGTTCAAAGGAAATAAATAATGCAGACTTGAAGAATATTTTAAACTCTATTTCTAAACAGATTCTCAACTTTGACTTCTTATGCGAATTTTATTTACAATTCGTAAAATCTAAAGTAATTTTTCTATCCAGCCCAACTTATTACGTATTCCTCTCTCTATTCGACGATTTCTAATGACAAGTAATTTGCTTGTTGTTTACTTGGTTGCCTCTTCACAAGACCAAATTGACTTAACATGATGTACCATTCTAAAAAAATAAAAGTTCAATAATATTAGCATTACAAGTACTTGTGTTTAGCCGATGACATTCTCTTCGTTTTCCATTGATTTACAATTCTACGAAATGTTTCGATTTCTTCAAATAGAATTCCCACTTGTTTGTCGCTAGAAATTCATAGCACGTAACAAAGTTGTCTTTCCTTTCTCGCATATTTCACTCTTCATTAGATTTATTTTTTACTTTCTTCCAAAAAAAACAACCCCGCCAACATTTTTCCATCTAAGTGCAGCGAGAAAAAGTATCGGACATCAGATCAATCTCAACAATTTATTCTTCCACCTTCAGATCATACTGCAGACAGGTGTCTCATTAAAAACCAGTTCTGCGATTCATACATGTTCCACTTTTGCATTCGTCGCGCTGAGATAAAAATGTTTTATCGCTTTTGTCTGATAAACGGTGGAAGCTTACAAAGTGAAGATATGTTGTCTTCACTTTTAAGAGAAAATGATGGGCTCGAGTCGAATCTCCTTGTGAACGAAGAAAACGCTTTCACTTGCGGGATTGGGATTCATGTGGATAATTGACAATTTGTTGGAAATCTTAGTCATAAAGACACCTACCAATTTTATAATTAGATTGACTTCCTACTATTGGAACGTATTTAATTAAAACCTGCAGGTGGTTTCTCAAATTTTACACCTGAAATTATCGTTCGACTGAGTTTGATAGTTATGTAAGTTTGTGCATATTTTAACTATGCATGCGGCAGTTTAATTTGACAGGAGTTTTCCTATAAAAGTTATCGAATTCCATAATAAATTTTATTGGTGCATAATTAGGTGTTACGCCTTTTTAGAGATAAAGATCAGCGTTTAGATATAGAAATCATTCACTCTTGTTGTAATCTTCCACGAATTTATTAATTGAAAAGAAAGTTTCATGAATTTTCATTACATTACTGGAAAAGTATATTTTTATAAACCACTGTGGAATATATTTGAATCTTTATTTAATAATTTATACCAAAGGGCCTTTTAGGAACTGATTACGAAAAGTTCATTATCTGGTCAGAGACGCAGATATTACTAAAATTTTAAATTACTTTTAGGTAAACTTTTCTTACTGATTTCGTGATATGTAATATACATCTGCTTTAAGGTTTCACTTTCAACCTAGTACTGTTAATGTTGGTATTATTTCTTCAACTGAGAAACTAACGCGTTAAGTCGATCTTCCTGCCTTGTTTTGTCTAACTGAAAATTGTCTTATCTGTCTAATTGTGTCCTCTCCGAATAGTTGAGAATTATATCTGGTATACCATAGGGCAGCCATCTTAGCCTTATTTTCGTAATTTACATCAATAAACAACAATCAATATCTTTGAATCCTTCTCTCTGTTATAAAAAACCTTCCTTTTAAATGTTACTAAATGCATCTGTATATTCGTAGTTATTAAAGTGTTTTCTGGCATATTGGAATCCTTGGACTTAGACTACTTAGCGATCCTAGTTCTCATTGAAACTTTACAAAAACTTCTTTCGTAACAGACATCTAGCCGTAAAAGTGCAAAACTTGATTTCGAACTTTCAAACCTTCAACTGCGGTGTACCTCAGGGTTCGATCCTTGGTCCGGTCCTGTTCAGTCTCTATCTCAATGATCTACTGAAAGTAATCAAACATTTGTCTATTTATCTATATACTGATAATGTCCACATTATAAAAAAAACTTATCCAAGAGAATTGTGAGGATCAAATCAATGAGGAATTTTGTTATTGGGTGCACTTGAAAACATGTTAGTCCTAAATACCAACAAGTCTCGGTTTGCATACCTATTTGTAGGATTAGTCTGGACACATCTGAATTACTGGCTGTACTTCTAAACAATTTGCATCTGCTCTAGTATAATTCTATCAGAAATCTCGTTATAGAACGGAATTCACAGTTTACTTGCTATAACTATGCCAGTAAAACATGAAATAAGTTTCTGCGATCATGCAAAAGTGCTACATTGCTTCTTCCACGTTGTAAATCGCACTATGGGGGAACATCTTGTACCGACTGCGAGCCTTAATCAGATATAAAAGAAACGCCAAAAACAAACTATTTTTAATTATATTTAAAAAAAAAAAAACAATCTACGTAGAAGATAGTCATTAAAAAATATTAATACCTGCTCTTCGCACAACCCAGAAGGAACAACTATTTAACCACGACAATACTCAACCACATTCTTATACAAATATATTTCCCGTCTATTACATGCTTCATCTTTATTTATTCAACATAGTACTAATAAAATTGAGGCATTACAAAATGATGAGTAATGAAAGAAATTGAAGGATTCCTCAAGTCAGTTAAGTCGCAGAGAAATATTATTAACACGCCTTACATTGTGAGATTGTCAATTACATTTGATTTCCTAAATACGATCTATGTCAGAAATAAGCAAGTCCAGTTGAATGCAGGAAATAGCAAAGACTTCCCCGCTTTTCAAATTACCTTTCCACCCACTAAACATAAACAAATGACAAATAATTACTTTTGAGCAAAAACAAGAGAAAGTTTAGAAAACAACTATGATAAAGGCATCCGTTTCAAGAACGGCTTAAAAGACAATCGATCACTTAAATTGCTGACACGAGAGCTCAGCAAAGCGAACTAATAAAATGATTTTTGCTCACCTGACTGACACCTTTGTATTTTCTCGTGAAAAGAGATGAATTTCACTGATCCCCCGACTGACTGACCACCAACCAACAATCTACCATGTTTTTTTGTTATCTTTTTAATGCGCGTACGCGCGATCAATGATCGCTGATAAGAACATGTTCGACGTGATATTCGTCATGACAGAGTTGCTTGACCAGTGTTGAGTCTGGGCCGTGTGTCGATGGACAGTGCTGCATTGAACCCAAAGTGCATTTCACTTTGATTTAAACACTGTAACTGCAATGTAAACTCGAAATAACTTTTATTGCATATCGATATAGCATGATGACGGGTGTGCTCGTGCTTATAGTCATCAATTTTGGATTTCATACATGTGTTTGATGTGCTTCACTGATTCCATATGCAATTTGCCAGGAACTTGTTAAACTCTTTCATTAGGGAAGTTATGCTTTCGCGGTTTAATCAAATTTGTTCCATGTATAATAATTTTTAAATAATTCCAATGGAAATTAATAGCAATTTCTGCACGTAGTCGTTAATCGTAGTGTTGTTGCAAAATTTCTCCAAAGAAAATTTGTTTACAGAGTTCTACTTTGGATTTAGTACTACATCTGTAGTATGGGGTTATTCCGGGTATTGTGGGTACAGTTGATGGATAATATATTAATGATCATCTAATTGCGCATAGTTTCCTTAATTTCCGAAGCAAATATATTTCCTAAATTCTCTTAAAATGTTTTATAGTCCTAGGAGTTTTGGTTCACTTAAACAATAATACAACCAAGCGAATAATTGTAGTGGTGTTGCTTGCAGTTAGAAAATTCTTTCATCAAATTAATCCTCTATTTTAAAAGTAGTATAAGTTGACTTTTACAACCATAGCAAAAATATTTTTTAAAAAACTCGAAGTAGACTTACGGTCTAAATATTTCTTCTGTTAACACACCTGATGCCTTTATTCTCCTTGGAGTTTCCGCTGTATGTTTTTGTTTTTCTCAAGATCCGGATCTCACTTAAATATGTAATTACAATAACTATACAAGATCCCGATCTTTTTTTACAAATTTTGGAACTGAATCCTTAAACGCATTAAAATTAGTATTGACTCTCACATATTGTTTCTGAAAATAATTTTTATATTATTGCTTTGACAGCGACTCGAGTATATTCTGATGTTCAAAATTTATGCCTAACAATTAATTCCGTGACTGAAGCTCAGCTGCGTTTTCTAAGCTGCGTGCTACGAACCTATCGTGGAATTACAAATGAAACTATGCCCATCTTGCACACCACACAGCTTAACGCCAGTATATGGTGTTCCATTTAAATGTGTGTATTACAAAAATATAGTTCAGCATCAGAGCTCTATTGTGTGATGGACCTTACAGTGTTTTCCGAAAATATCGTTTCCCTCCTTTGTCAAGTTTAAGTACGGATGATGGAATACTATTGGCCTGCAGTTCTTCTCCTGCCTCGTTTTCTGAAATCCTCCAAAGAATAAACCTTTTAGATTTATCAATTACATACCACCTGAAAGCTTCGATGACATCAATAATAGACATATTGGCAATACCATTGATATTGATGTATTTGCGCTGGAAGTGGATATTAAGAAGGATTCAAGAAAATTTGGGCCCTATATCCATAGCAAAAGATCATACACTGGTATCCAGTTATGTATGGAATACCAAGGGCATAATATCATCGAATATTGAAAATTTTTTTGAGTTGTTCGCTAATTTTTGAGCCTGTTTTTGAGGTTCCAAAACTTAACTGGGTTCATTCTTCTCCGTCGTGTGCAGCCAGATATATTTCTATTAATTTAGAGTTTGCATAAGCGTAGAAAAAATATGCGATAATTTATTTGTTCGTGACGTATTAACGTCTAGGATTAATTGCAGTTCACATTACTTGTATATTTCAGAGGGATTCATGAGAGTAACGGGTATACTTTTTATACCTTCCCCAGAACTAATTATGGCATACATAAACCCAATTATAACTTCTGCTATCGAGTGGAATGAAGTAGTTTTGATTTTATCGCTCTTCGGGACATATTTAAGAAATTAGTATCTGCTTTAGATTCGTAATAATATTTTATTATGAACTTTCTATTAAAATTTATTAATATCACTATTTTCCTTTTTTCTATTATTTATTTATTTTGTTTTTCTTTAGTAAAGACATAGTTCCACTGTTATTTAGTAGTCTTTAAGGTCCTTATCCTGTGGACTAAATAGAATAATGGTGTACTGAATCGTAAGGACTAGTTTTCTTTCTAAATAAAAAAAAGAAGTGTCCTGCAAGTGTCTTTCATGAGAAAGGCAAACGAAATGAGTTCATAAAATAAAAAGATCTATAGCTTTGATAAATGTGATTTCGTTGTGGAGGAATAAAAGGTCTTAGAAAAAGATTATTAACAGAGTAGGACCAAGCAAAGATCCTTGTGACACATAATATCATTCGAGTAAATATCACTGTCATACGAATTTTTGGAAGGTCTCAGTTTTCATATTGCACAGATGTGGCTAAGCGAGAATAATGTTAATAATGTTGTTGTGAAACAATTGGTTTTCAAAGTTCTAACTTACAATGTCGAGGTGATTTTTAGTTAATTTTGTAATCATACACACCAAGAAACACCATTCGTGCGAAATACCTACTCGCACTCTAGGATCAGTATACGAATAAGAAGAAAAATTTTCTCTAATTGCATTTTCATCTCATTGTTTACATTTTCGCTGAAGCCAAAGTTCTAATAATAATTTCCTTTGACTATAATTTATCAAAGAGAAAGGATTATAGTTCGAGTAATTGCAAAGTAAAAACAAATTTGCAATAGATCCAATTTGTGGCCATTAAGTGTATTCTATAATTTCCTAGAGGTCAGTGATTAACTTGGGAGGAAAATCGAATGCCCTGCTATTTACATCCAAAAGATAATAATTGATGCGAGCGCTGGAACAAGTTTTAATTAAGATTTATTTAGTGGTGCAAAGGCTACATGCCATTCAAAGTACTTAACCTGATAAGAAATATCACAAAATCATCGTAATTACATTGTAGCCGGCGACTGACTGTTTGGTCTAGAAACAGATAAATCTGCCTCAATATGGCTTTATCGTTGATAACTTGGCATTTCTATGAGACTCGCTTCAGTGCTGCCCAGAAGTAATCAGGCTTTAAAAACTCAATCACTACCGGCTAAAGTAAATGAACCGTTGCCACCGTCTCTGAGATCACATACTCGTTTGGGCTGTTTTGTACTTGGATCTTGGATCCCATCCCAGTGCATCATTTTACCACTTAATAGTTGATAGCCCATCTCTTAGCCAGTCAGCAAATGCTTATGTTTGGACCCGTGTATAACTCTACTCTCGGGTTTCGATGGTATCGTGTATCCAGCGGACCCAAACTAAGAAGACCAACCGAACGAATCTAAAGAAGAAGCAACCAACCACCTGAACACGAGCGATTTATTCACTTAGTGCAGCCAGACGGAGTCACTGTCACAGCTCAGTTTATCGAAAGACTTCACGAACGTAACAAGTGCTTGAGCGTAACTTAAGAGTGCGAGCCCGCCGCGGTCGATTCTTTTTACCCACCAGACCTGTAGTGTAATCAATATTGGACCGATAAGCGATATTCGATTTATAGTTTCAGTGAGCGTGGTGATAGCGTGTAATGTGATCTCCTGGGGGAATCTTAGATTGAATTTATAAAACTTTTCTTTGATTAGTTAGAAAAGCTTTGGAATAATGTAAAATTATCTGGCATAAAGCGTGCGCGTTGGAGTAAAGCGAGGATAGTATGGTCCGTTTAAGAGTTTCGCCGGTTCTTCTCGTAAGAAACGAATGTGTAATCTAATTCCAGTCTTTTGTTGAATGAAATATAACAATAAGCAAGGGAGTAGCCTAGTTTTCTGTAAACAAACAAAAGTGGAAAGCGTGGTGGAACAATGAATCCTTCAACCAAATCGCGAAAGACTGCGTCATCTTCTACATCTCCAACAAAAGGTGTTCAGAAATTTTATACAAAAATACGTCATAAAATTGAAGATATTCCTCCTAAGATTACTGCTAAATTAAATAAGAGTAATGGGACCCCGAAACCCAGTCCAGAACATCAGAAACCCACTGCACCCCCTCGAGCAGCTAAAAGGAATCGAATTCAAAGTGGAAAAAAATTTTGTGAAATGGAAAAACAACCTTCAGCCAGTGGAAAGATTAATTCAGTATCCTCACCCTATGAGAATATTAGTATTTGCTCAAATCCCAGTGGTCTGAACGATAGTGATGAAGAGTGTCGGATGAGTCTGAATGATTCTACTTTATCACTCGAAGATGAAATCTTTGAGGAACTGGAGAAGGTTGCACACGATGAAGCGAAATTAAAAGCAGTACTGAAAAATTTTGACAAAATCCTTGCTGAATTCAATGAACGAAATATGACAAGTAGTACCCCAACCTTAAAGCTATGCAATAGTGGTCCAAGCTCAGATAGTCAAGTGGCGGTGAAAACCAGTACCTCAGATAAGACTGAATTGTCTCCAGAAGCAAATAAATTGGAGAAGTATGAAGGAGTTGGACATAAACCATTACAAAAATCAAAAACTTGCAGTATCATTGAATCTCGCTGCATTCTCAAAAAAAGTATCTTGGACCCTACAGAATCTGTAACCGAGCATCTTTCACTCTCCGATGATTTTCCACATTTTAAGGCATTTCAAGTTACGAAAAGTTTATGGAATTTGAAAGATTTCGAAGAGTTCGCAAAGACTGGTCGAAAAATGGAAAAGCTGGGGTGCAAACTTCCCGTTCTAAAAACAAATTTCAGTACATATAAAATCACCCAAAATAATAGTACAAATCGAAGTGAATGGAATGAATCCCCTCAGGCAACTAAGAAATTCGGAGAGGATAGTCTGTCGGTCGAAAAGAAAAAATTACTGCAGGCTACTATGCCAAAATCGAAGAGTGTTTGGGAGCTTTCAGCCGCTCAAAGTAATCACAACGCATGTACACGTACCTATTCAGGTAGCAAGATACCAGTAATGAAGACTCTGCCACACAAATTCACTACAACTGGACGGAGTAATAGTTTCTGTGAACGAATTTCATTCAGCAAGCAGGAAGCAGAGAAGACATCCACATTGCCGAAAACTGTTCAAGTGGGAAAAGTTTTACCTATTCCCAAGCGTACTCCTCCAGGAAAAAACACAACAGTAAACAAAATTGTTCGCAGCTTAAATGAAATGAATAGTACTCTACCGAAAATGTCCCCTCAAATTAGGCAACCATTGATCCGAACAACATCATCATTGTCAGTTTCATCGACTGCAAGTAAGCACAGCACCAACAACTTCTCACCTGTTAAAAGGCGGTCAGTTATTAGTTCCGCATCTTCTACACCTCATTCACTGCACAAAATAGGAATTTCTGCAAAAGCACTTCCATCAAATCCTTCCTCTTCCTCATCAATTACAGCACCAGCAGCAAAAATGAAAAGTGCAAATAGCGAATTATCATTGAATAGCTTGAGACCTCCGAGAGCAGCGATCGCCACAAAAATTTACAACAACAAAATTAAAAAGCAGCAAAGTGACGTCCTCTTGAATAAGTGTCTGCAGAAGGGTCACGAACTTTTGCGAAAGGTTGAGGCATTCGGAAGTGTGACCAAATTGGCAAAAGACTCACCTTCTGATAATATTGAGCGGAACGGAAACAATTTCGTATCACGCAATACCTCAAAGCGTGACGTTGTCACAAGGCCGCAAAACAAGCAACTAGGACCTCCAGATAAAAGTGCATTGAACAGCAAGGGTTCGCCACCAGTGAAACTATCGACGTCTAGAAAAGATTCGCTACAAAATAACAACTATACCTTGATAATGGTAAATAAAACTTTAAACACCAGCAGTAGCAGCAGTAGCCATAATGAAGAGGAACCAGTGGACATTGTCGATGGTCACCTTGACTCATTGTCTTCAAGAATCGTTTATGCCACCGAATCAACAGTTCAGTTTCCACGGTTGGAATCTTGCAAAATAATTCCACCAATTTTGGGGCATCCGTCACAGCAGACCGCTGAATTGTTGGTCAACGTGAAAGCTATGCAACAACCACTTCGCATTCATCAAGATTCGATGCTCTGCATTAATAGTGATGTGCTGCGCAGCGAGAAAGAGTACCACAGCGACTACTCTGATGATTCTGGTCACATCTCCAATGAAAACGATGAAATACTTTCATCTGCAGTTAGTTTTGGTTTGGACGGAAGCAATCGTTCGGGATCCAATACCTGTGCCAAGAATCAAAAAGGAACTAAAATAAGTGAACTGTTGGAGAAATTCGAACCTGTTGGAAAAGAGGGGTCGTTCAACTATGTTACTACCGGCAGCAACAACACCTGTTCAAGCATCTCTGAGGAATGCAGCAATGGCAATACCATCAAGAAACATTGTACAACTATAAAAGTGGCTGAAGTCAAGCCCATTAAATGTATGACTTCCTCCATGGAAATTTGTCCAATGTTCAGTTCAGAGGTAAATATCCAAATTAACGAGTTCGTCTATTGATGATTTTATTGATGATTAGCTGCAATCGTTGTTGTTGTTGTGCGTTTTGTTTTTATTTTGTTATTTAAATTAAATCATTTTCCTTTACTAAAATTAAATTTTTCTTTCTTTTTTTGGCCTGACCTGTCTTCCTTAATCCTCAGATTCCTCTCAGTCCTATGGAAAAATTTAGTGGCGAGTAGTTTTCTATTTGATTGGGCTTTTTTTTGTATGCTACTACTATGTGATGTCACAGGATGGATGCATGTTCATCTAATTGCACTACTATTGTTGGAGTTTTAAATTTCAGTATATATTTTTTTAAAGAAAATATTTTCTTAAGTACCATTGTCACTGGCTTGTTCCCATAATTTCATCAGTGGTTGTCACGAAATATAACACTTTTAACCAGACCTGCACTTAACTACTAGCAGTTAAATCCTTGACTGTAACTATAAAATATTCACTCCTTAATTATCGTAAATTTGCCAAATTACACATACTACATGTACATGGAAAGTAACATTCGTGTTTGATGAGGCATTTTTTTCACAATTATCTGAATATGATCCATTGTCTCATGTTGCCATGAGTGGTTGGTTCGAGTCTAATTGTCGTTATTATTAATTCATTCTAATCTTTGCAGCCATTTGATACGTATAAACAGGGGGAAATTTCACTAGGTTATTTTAAATGCTCTGTACTTCGTGAGGGGTCTTGCAGACCGAGTACAATTATGATCATTATAATTTTTAATTGTCGCACGGATTTAATGGTGTTATTATTTTTCAGTGGTATTAAATGGAACATTTTTGCAGAAATTCACTTTTTTAAGGAAATAGTTGTATGAGGAAAGAATTAAGCTAGATGTCGTTTTGCATGATCATTCCATACAAAAATGCTTTTGCAGTGAGAGAGCTTTTTATCATTACACAAATGGCGTGTAATCCGTCTCGAATGGGTTAAAAGAATCTACGGCAATCAAAAACATACGCGTGAAGCTTTTAATCATTCTCGTATTAAATTTATTTTTGTATATATTTTTCTCACGAAAGCTTTTCTAGCAAAGATGGGAGTAAATCTGTTAATACTTTTACTCCCATATCACCAGATGACAGATAAAAGCTCTCTCACGTCAAATCCATTTTAACGTGTAGTTCTCTCACGAAAGCTTTTATGCCAATTATTACAATTTTAAAAATGTATAAAATGTTTAAAAATGCATCAAAAATTGAAAAAATGAAAAGGAAAGAAAAAAGTAAACGCAAATTAATATATGTATATAGATAATAAATACATGGGAAAAAACTCAACTAAATCAAAGAACATAAATCAATCCGAAGCAAAAAAAGAAACTACTAACTATTGTGGAAAGGGTTAGGAAATAGCGAAAATTGTGAGCCAAGGAATGACTTGAGAATTGACCTAATTTAATACTTAATTTTTAAAATGGTAAAGACTGTTGATACCGAGAATATCAATATGGTTGAATAAATTGTTATAATTAATTTGGACTCTAATAACTGATGACTTCCTCATTAAATTTGGCGTCGCTATAGCAGGTTTAAAAGTAGGATGGAGAGAACTAGAAGATCTGGCGCGGGTACATTATGGAAATAAGATATGTACAGGCAAAATGACCCTGAATAATTTTATACAGAAAATCTGCTTTTAAAATATGTACACTAGAACTTGAAATTTTTGACGTATTTTTTAAAATTTTGACTGCCATAATTAGCATAAAAACTTACATGAGAGAATTACGCATTAAAATGCATTTGGCCGAGAGAGCGAGCTTTTAAGTATCATCCGTATTTGGCTTACATGACTGCCAAAGTGTTAGAAAAGCCTGTAAGAAAACAGCTGACCTTCTCAATTTCCAAAGGAATGCCTGGGAAACCATTTGTCCTATCCTCAGCGACTATGAGCTTCTAAAAATTTTTAAGTAAGCTTTAGTGAAAGCTCTTCAAGATTATATATACACTTCCTGGGCGTTATATATTGAGCAAAACTTTTTCTCTATTCAAAATAAGAAACTGTATACTGGTTGATAAAGCAAATATTTTTTTTTTTTTTGCTACTTTTGCCATAAAATCTTGTCTCTTGCCAACTTTAATGACTGCACCATTTCCCTATTGGTGCAATTTCGTCCAAAATCCATTTTACTTTCACTCGCGAAAGATGTTCGAAGTGCTTACTAAATTCGACCTATTACTGTTATCTAAACTAGGGGTTTTTTTATTTTATTTTTCCATCGTTTGCAAGAAATCTAACTAATAGTTTGCTTTCACATCGTAGTCAAACGAAACGAAAACGATATTCATCAAGCAAGCTTCATATTTATTCTTTTTTCTTCAATTTTTATCTTCAATTTGGTATGCCTCAAGTGTCGAAACTTAGGCCAGTTCTTTTTTGTGAGTACAACAAAGGCTAACTGCGTATGTAATGACGTGCAATTATATCTTAGGCGGTTTAATTGGTATGATGTCACATTCATTGCATTCATAGGTTAAATGGACATTCAAAAAATATGATCTCTTATAGATTCAAAATTGAACATTCTCCCTACCAAGTCCAATAATGAGTAGTGTTTTTATACTTAACGCTTCTCGTGTAAAAAATTTAAAGATTCAAAAGTTAGCTGTGTGTATTCCTAAGTAAAAATTATATTGGGAAAAATCTATGGTAGACTTCAACAACTATGCGTAAGTTTATATTCTTTGTCAATCAATTCTGGTATTATCTGGGCTGGATGGAACGTTCCTTTTCCCTCATTTTATTTATGGAAACTCGAGAAACAGAAGTCGCTTCTAAATCTAATAACGTAATACAATTATATGGTGAGAGGTCATTTTCTCCCAGAGGTTAATGTATAAGAAAAGTCAGGTATACCTATTAGAGTGAAGGTAGGTATTCACACTCACTGTTAGTTTTACTTTTTTGCATTTACTGTACTGAAATAGGCAGGAAATTAGGAGTTTCAGTTAGATACATTAATGTTCTTATGTAAGATGAGAAAACGCTCAAGAAATCGTTTTATTTATAAACATAACAATAGAATTATTTTTATTTGGAAGTATCAGCAAAATAAAAACAGTACATAAATTTTAATCACTATCGTAAATAATTTTCGTGAAAAGAAAGCGCGCAACCATTATTATAATCGCATCTAAACTATTTTTGCTATAAAATCGAAAAATTTATTAGCCACCATTTAAACTTGAAAAATCGAAAGCAGGCGGTGAAATGTACAACAACACCTTCCCTCCATATGTTTGTTTGTTTGTTTTCTTAATTCAAAAAGATTTCCAATAACATATTTCAATGAGAAAAAAAAAATGAAATGAAAGTAGAAGAAAAAAAATTTCTCCTTGTATAAAATTTAAATTTTCTTTATCGATTTATGTGCGTTCATTACATAAATTCCCCTGATTATTTTGTTGGCTTTTTTGCTACAAATGAAAGCACACCTATGCATGTCAGAGTATCTTATCACCTGAGATGAGACTAGTGCCCTAATTACTAAGATGACTTAAATGTTCCACTTGGGATTTATTAGAGCTTGAGGCGAACCGTTAATTGTGTTAACTACACAAGAAGGGAAGGTAATGAGCGCTAAAATTTATCTGTCACAAATTTCTTTAAAGTTATGTAGAAAAAACACTCTTGGATTATCGTGATTACGTCTTCCCACACCTTTCTGTTTTTTTTTTGTTGTTTATTCTTGTGTAAACAAGTGTTAAGCAGATTTAATCCAACTGATGAGATGTTTGTAATTTTTCTGAAAACGATACGCAGCAGGGTGCATTGCAGACGACGACTTTTTGCATTTTATTACAATTATATGGAATGGAATTTATTGAAATTATATTGGCTTTCTTTGTAATTTCAATCTGTTTCGTTAGGTAGTTAAATTCATATGTTGTGCAGTATATAGTATTACTGCTTTAGTGAAGACAATTACCCATATTTATGCGGGGTTTCCTTCTCTATCTGCCTACGGATTTAACCAAAAATTCAATATAAATTAAAAATCTACACACATTAAGGGTCTAAAGAAATTACAACAAATTTGTGGAAATATGGTAGTATCTCTAAGCAATTTTTAACATTGAATATAAGGCTTCTTTTAGATTAGCATCGAAGGTTTCTAGTTAAAATTCCTTGAGATTTCTTAGTTTTCTTTTACCCTTACTTTTTAGTGCCGTTCTTGCCTTGGTTATACAATTAAAATGCATAACAGGGTAACTTCTTGACCTCTGGAAGAATAAAAAGAACTTGACATTATTTCTATAGATTGATACAATGCCGTCGTAAGATTTACTAGGGCAGTTTTTATACACTCTTTCAGATGGCTTCAAATGACATTATTTTTTGTACTTGTTAAAAATAACAACAGTTAGTTCAACAGTTTTTCAACGCACCTAATTGTTTTAATCTGTGCTCTTTTATTTACATACTTCCATGTTTTTTATTTAGATTGTATTTATCTCCTCTTATATATGTTTGGAGAAAAGTTATTTATAATTCGGACATTACCAATGTTTATTTCAGTAAATTGTTCTAATGGTATATAGCATGGTTTATTTAATGTATATACGTTCGATTTTTTCTCACTTTTGAAATTGGTGTCCCACAAGGTTCTGTGCCAGGTACTCTTCTTTTTCAGTATTCATAAACGATCCAGTTATGATACCTAAACAGAATGATCCCTTTGGATCTCCTTTGGATCTCCTCTCCTTTATTTTTGGGACTCTCCCACACTTTAAGGCCCTGAAAATTATGCTGTGATAAAAAGGTTATAGGCCCTCTCTTATTTTAAAACATTTTTTTAGATAAAGAACCAATGGCAGATATACCATCCATTCATTTAGAAACCTGGGGGATAACGCAAAATATGGAAATTCACATAAAAGGTCTAAAAAAAATAAAACGAACTTTAATGAGTTGAATATCGTAAACTGGTGAGGATATATTTAGAACTGCCATCCCTTGAAAGTACGCTCGTGTCGTTTGCGTTTTTACGGTGAAGACAAAGCTCAAAGGATACCTTATAATGCTATATCCCGGCCTTTGATAAGGCGGAAAGTAGGAAGGGGAGGGAAGGAATTAGGATGTCGAATGAAGGTATTGGTGCACATTCTGCGGCCTGTAGTCCTGAGATAAAACAGACGATGGTAAACTGTTACAGTTCTTACAGTTCGGTTCAAGAAGGATTCTCGATACTGCTCTATTAGGTCTATAACGCTAGATCCCATGAGGTAAAGTATTTCTTGCATCGATGCAGCAAGTCCAGACAGTTCAATTCATTCTTTGCAATTGCAAAGATGTGATCCGTCCAACTAAGATTGTTGGGAAACATACACTGTCAACGTATAACTTGTGCCAACCTGGACCCTCAAAATGTTCAAGCCCAGAGAATTTGAAATGTTCATCCAATTAACAAAGAGAGGAGGAATAGGGTTTGGGGTGCTTTTGAGTAAAATTTGGGTTTGTTTGATTTGAAATGAACGTACAAAATTTTGTCGAATTTCGCTAATACAGTACGTCAACATATTCCTTGATCGTCTATATTGTAAAATTCTTTCTGCACTTCCGGGTTAATTTGCCAGTAGTTCAAATAAGCATGTCAAGCAAATTGTATTTTCAGAACAGTGATTTGAATTGAAAGTCTCAAAAGATCATTATGTCACCTGTTCTTTTATTTAATAAAGCCAGGGATAGTGAGATTTTGTTAGGGCTAAATCAATGCAAAGAAAAAATTTTCTTCTTAAACAAAATGTGAGAAAAAAAGATTCTTGATAGCCCTTCAAGTGTATACAACTATGTAATTGATAAAAAAAATCTTTCCTTTTCAGGTACTTTTCCGATCTGGTGTTCTTAGCCAGTTGGAAGCGAAACGTGATGAACTTTTATCAGATCGAATCGTCCAGCTGCAGGCCTACTGCAGAGGATACTTGGCCAGACGACGAGTTGCACAAAGGAGAGTGCAGGTAAGACAAAAACAGCATAAAATTTTATTGGCATTATTATTTCATGTCCATTACATGTCAAATTGTGCAAAACTATATATATATATATTCATTGAAGTAAGGCATTTATATACATAAGAAGTTTGTACTCACCATCAATATCATATTACCTCCTTTGCCTCTAGGAATTGGCTGTGCGCTGTATTCAGCGAAATGTTAAAGCATTCTTGGCTGTACGCGACTGGCCTTGGTGGAGATTATTGGTTCGTGTTACGCCACTGTTAAACGTTCATCGAACTGAAGAACAGTTGAAGATAGCCACCGATGAATTACAATCCCTCAAGGCCAAATTGGAAAAGATCGAAAATGACAGAAATATACTTAAGACTGAAAATGATAAACTCGAGGCAAAGGTAAGCTTTATTTTGTATTCGATTTAGCGTTTTAAGTTTTTTTTATAAGCATCTATACATACGTATGCTAGTCTATCTCAAAAATTTATTTTTTTTGGAAAGTTGTCTACATGTTCACAAATTTTCCATTTCCATTTTTGAAAAAAATCATAGAAATAAAACAGGTAGTAAGTATCGCAACATCTTCTGTAATATAATCAAAAGTGATAGTTTAATAGAGTTAAATAGAGTTCATTAAATGCAACACCTTAGATCGTTAATAATTTATTGATTCCGTTTCAATTAATATAAATCTTCACGGAGGATCACGATCTGTTCGATCAGTCGAGTTGATCGCAATTGTCTGATCGTCATACAATACTGTTGTGATACTTTATAATAATACCATTCAGTTTAGAGTCAAATATTTTCTTAAATCCTTTCTTAAATCCTTTTTTAGTGTTAACAGTGTGTTAGAAACACTTGCTTTATTGATTTTTAACTGTTCAGCAAAGCCGACTTCACGCTTTTATTCGTTGTAACCTTAAAGGGCGGTTACCCTTCCCAGCATTTTTTAAAGACTCACCACTTAGTTTACAAAACATGATATCACTCATAATATTTTGCGCCTAATACACTAATTAATCTTTTCATTTTTTCCTTAAGATTGACTCAGGATTTTAGGAAGGCCATTTCAGAAGCCTATAAAAGATTTCGCCAATGTTTTGGTGATTTTCTTTCAATATCCTGGGCCGCTACCATCCTATCGCTACTATCTGCATCTTTTTTCTCCGTAGAAGGCTACAATCATTGGTATCGGTTTTAAAAATTCAAATAGCTTTCTATGAAAATGGGATTTTATGAGCTTGTTGGGCGGTATTGATAATTCAATCAATACTTGATCAAATTCATTGATTAGCTAAATTTCTACATGTATTCTGAGTCCGTATACACGTTTATTATATTTTTTAGAACCGCGATTACGGAGCTACTTTCCTCGCCATATGAGCGTGTCCGAACGTGTGTAAATATAAAGAAAATTAATTTAATACCATCAATCAATCTAAGCGATTGATTCAAATGCCTTTTTGTGAAAAATGAACATATTTTTGGTGAATCAATACCTACAAAAGTAAAATTCAGTGCAAAAACTACAGATCATTCTTGTACGCAACACATTTAATTATTTTCTAGACGCACAAAACTTAGGCATGACATCAATGTTCATTACCTGACCAGTAATTGTAGTATTAACTGAAAATATAATTTCCTGTTCCTAAAGCATTTCCAATTACTGCTATTTCATTTAGATTCAAGTCAGGTACAAAATTACAAACAAACAGGTGGCTTACACGCAAATTACACTAAGGTCAATCTATGTCAAAAAGCCTAAATGCTCCACACCCCAAAAATATCATCAATATCCGCTGCCGAAACTCATTAAATTTTACAACGGTATCGGATCATAATTAAATACGCCAGTTTACATTAATTTAATGGTGTACATTTCCTATTCAGCGAACGGACTAGCAACGCTGTGTTTTGTAACTTTTCGGAGAGTCCGCAGTGAAACCAGTACTTTGGAGCCAATCCAAAACGAATTAGCGCACACCCACAGGTCTACCACACTACTTGTTGATACAAACAGACATTTATCACTTTGTTTTTGGGGCGCCGTGCCGTTCTATAAAGCTTCCTTTGACTTTAATCCAAACACTGGTGAAAATATTAAAGTAAGATTTACGAAGAACCGTGTATAAATTTCACTCTTTGATCAGAATAAACATCGTCTACCATCTCAACCGAATCAGCTGGGGCTGATGTCGAGTACTTGTACCATTGTTCTCTGGTATCCAACCTGCAATGATATTTCCGGTGATTTGTTTCTTCTTAATTCACTGCACTCGAATCTCAGATTATTTAATCCCACATTTTGGCATATATCAAGTAGCAGCTAGACCTACAAGACAGTATACGGGCGTGCCAAGATTATTCAATTTTCGGCCACCTATTGCAGCTCAACTTGTTTGAAATGAAAGCGGAACCCGCACTTTCGCTGTTTTTATTAAATGCTGTCCCCGCCAATTGGTTGTCATGAGAAGAAGAGCTCTTCGATATTTTTGTTTTGCCTGAGGTTTTTGGCACGTCAATTTTATACATTGGAAAAGCCAAAGAACTTTTGGGTGCAACTTTGTTTCCCCCAAAAAAAAAAAAAAACTTATTGTGCCAGAAAAAGATGTTGCTAAAAATTATTTTATTTTGCCTTTAAGACCGGGAATGTAAATCTCAAGTTTTGTTGGATAATTATCATAAAAATAAGAGACCTAAATTTAGATCACTGGTTATATCCCGATTCGATTTATGCTTCTCTTATTACAGGATAAAAGTTTTATGCAAGAATTTCTTATCAAACATATTCATTTGCTTATCAGAGTGATTTTAATTATTTTGTTATTATCAGCTTTTATTTCACAATGGTCTGTAGCGAGAAAAATGTCCTATGTAAAGAAAACTGCGCGAAATCTTGTGAAGAAATTTTGAATAATAATTAGTGTTAAAAAATAGTAAAAACGAACTCACTCTCATGTTAATTAAAACGTTTGTTTAATCCTTTGAGTCAGTATTTAAATACCCACAGAATTATTTCATTCCTTTTCCTGCTTTCGGACGTAAATTGCACTTGTTTTGATGGAAGAACCCTCTTTACAATATGCCGAACGTCCTTTCTGATATAATAGTTTTAGAACACCTCATAAAACCAAGTGTTGCCTTAGCCATATAGTATGTTTTTTTGGAAGTTCGTGTGCGGCTGAACCGTTTGGATGATGAGGATCGCTATAGCGCTCGTTTCACGAACAAAACTGTTATACTCAGCTTGAGCTTAAGCGGTTTAGTATAACAAGAATGTCGTCGGCGAACATATCTCAGGCTATACGATTCCTTTCAGTGTGATTTTCGGCGAAAAAAATTGACATGTTTTAGATCTTCATAAGTATAACAATTAATGCAGAAATTTCAGTCAGATTGCCAAGTAGATTTGTCCGCAAATTTTAAGGTCAAAGCATTTACTTTCAGCCAAGATTCATGTCACGAATAATCCATGAACATATCTGATTAGAAGATCTAAAGACCTTGTTGTTCATAAGATGTCTGTTGTAGAGTGTTCTTCGAAAGGGTGGATTTCTGTGAAGCAACAAAAGAGAGTGTGAGAAGTTTTGACAGAAAATCCTGCGCTTTATTAATACCAAGATAAGAAATGATGTATATAGGCAAATTTTGAACCAAGTGTATGAAATTTATGAAATTTGAGAGCCCCGAAAATATTCCTTTTTGCGTAATGATATTTGAAATAAAATTTTAACAAATGAAATTCCGATATGAAATTTTATTTACTTGATCAAGTACTGCATTAAAAGTTGTCAGGCGTAAATTTACCTACCTTAATTAATTCTGAAATCACAAAATGTCAAGGATATGTTATTGGCAAACTTTACACAACGTCAAACTATACTTGAGATAAAATCAAGGAGGAGTTGCGAAATTGTTTAATCTGCAAAAACCAGTTGGTAAGATAATTAAAATGTTTGAATTCATCTAAGTGATTGCGAAGAAGTATTTGCAGACATCTTTTAATTAGCTTTTGGCATCTGAATTTGCATAAATAATTCAATATTGGTAAATACAGTAAAGAAAACCATTAGCCAAAACTGAAAGGTAACTAAAATTTGAATAATAGTGAAATTGTTTATTTTATTATCAATAGTAGAATCACTTGTACCGTTTTCGATGGGAATTTTGAAGCACCCGTATGCATCGAACATTATTTTTGTCAAAATTAATGTGATAATAACATAATTTCATTTTACAGACAAGAATTGTATAGCAGTCATTCATGTTAGTTAACTTACAGTAAAAGCCGTAGGGGTTATATTAAGCAAGATATCTATACGAATCTTGTGCCATATCGTAGAGAACACCAGCGGCTTTTAAATGAGTGCCTACACCTTTTCCTGCTCCTCTTCGTTTAGGAGCTACGGATTTTCAAAATTAAAACTTTTTTCACCTTATTTTCACATAAATACGCAAAATTTTCGAAAAAAACCGTAATTAACATGCACCTTTCTTACATAACTTGGAATCATCGTATGTTTCCCTTTAATTTGATATGTGACATGTATGTACCACAGGAGACCTTACTGTTACCTCTTTCTTTCCTGATTATCAAATTCATCGTCGTCAGAGGGTCTTCTGCAGTTTTTACCATGGAAATTTCAATACTTTTCCTAATTCTGACTTAGGCCCCATGAACCAGGAGCCACCCAACCGCCCTGTTTTATGATTTTAAACCATTAAAATTAAATAGTGGCCCAAACCGGAAGTATGTTATTTAGAAACATTTTTATATTATCAAAAAGAAAAGAAAATTTATAAATGTCGAAGTTATTCTTTTTAAAAATTTTACTCTAATGTGTACAGGGATTTATTTCTCGAAACATTTTTTAGTGAACATTTAAAAAGTCCTTCTTTTCAAGTTCATTAGATTCAACTAGGAAACTAGTCAATAAAAATGAAAACTATCCTGTATTTTGCAAATAATTTCTTTAAAATTCAACATTTTTATATAAGGCACTTGCTTTCATAGGAGACTTCTTAAATATTTTCATTTCTGTTGCCCTTGATTACTCACTTCTTTTTAATTACAAATTTACACACGCAGAACCACTTGATAGCAGAATTTTTATAAATACTGCCAACCATTAAACATTCCAAGGTTATATTAAATACACGATCTAAAATAATTTTATAGAAACAAAGAGATCTTCCAATCTACTTGACTATATTACTAGTAAGCTCATTTATCTCTACGATTTTCTACGATATCCAAAATGAGGATATCCTCTAGTACTGTTTTCCACGACCACATTTAACATTGCTCTAATTTCAAATACTCCAAAATCCGATCATACATACAATTCATTTACGTATAAAATCTAAAATTAAAATATTAACAATGAAAGAAAATGGTCAATTTCTATTCTCTTTACAATTTGCACATATCTTGGCCAGTGGAACAATGCGTGTACGTGATTGCATTAATCTGTACGCCATGTGTGCGGTTAAATTCTGTTGAAACAAAAATACCAAAATATCGCACAAAATTTTGCGAGAGCTAAAAGCTGCCCGGCTACATTAAATAGATACACAAGATTCAGTCATAGTCAAGTTGCGAATAGAGCGCGTCGCGGCGCCTTGACTCTTCTTAACACGAATTTTATTTTCTTCCGTCAGAGTTTTTTATTTCTTTTTTTCCCCCCCGTCAAATTATGTAATAATTACATCGAGCAGTGGTTTGATAATATTCCACGATTGAAAATCGAAATTTCGAATTAAAATTGATTTTATTGTGAATGTTTAAAATTTGTCGTCAATTTTTGTTTCACCTTGATCCCTTGAAAAGTTCAACGTTTCCACAAAAAAAATCTTAATTTCAATGTTAAAATCCTCTGTGTTATGCTAAATTGTGCTTTAACGTTGATCCGAAAGGCATGCATGTTTTGTAGTCTGCGTTAAAAGGTATCAGTTCTATGCAATGGCGCCAAATCCCCCAGCTACTTCAATTGGAACAGCGCCCACCACCACTACCAAAGCTGCTTCCACAGTAAAAAGTCCATTTTCCAGCAACTTGGCTAATATGTCCACCAAATTTAACAATACTACGGATGACGTAAAACTTACCTCACGAATGTCACAGATAAGTGAAATATCATCCGCCAATGTTCCCGACTCAAAAAAGGAATTTGGTCGGCCACCTGTTCCGCCTACGTTTCGTGCTCGTAAACCTGTGCAATCATTTCGTCCTAAAATTCCGTTTAGCGCTGAAATGAATTCAAGTGTGGAATCACCTAGTGAAAGTCCTATTGAAGTCTCTCTAAAACTTCCAGTGAACAACAAATCTAGTACACCATCAGAACTATCTAATGGTATAATGCATAGGCTAATGTCCAGGGAATCATCCGTATTCAGTTCGAGATCATCAAGTCCTATATCAACGAGAAGCACTATATCTTCAACATATGACCGGTATCCTCGATCACTAACTCCTCGACGTATATTTCCGCAAACATACTCTGGACAAAATGGATTTAATATGTATGAGATACAGTCACTGGAACCATCACCAGTCGTGTTTGACGCTAATTTATCATTCGTCTTGGGATGTAAAAAACAACCAGTTCGCCAAACCTTCCGGCCATCACCATCCCATACAGATCCGCAAACAGCATCAAATTATCTCACGGCTAAGATACAAAACTTCTTGAAACGAACGGATCATGTAATGGAAGAGTGGAAATTGCTAGGAAAGCGTTCTGGGCGCGGTGATGATGACACTATCAGTTTAGTGGAACGTCAACGAGAACGAAGTGCCGAACGAGGTCGAAGATCCCGTAGTGTTACTAATATTCTCATCAAAGGCTATCAATTATCCAAGTCGTTGCCTCCAACTGAACGATCTAATTCTGTGACTAGGGAACTGTCTCAAGATGATGATCGTACAATAACTGAGGGCGATGAGGTAAATATAATTTTGCTCTTATGTACCGCTTTATTTTGAGCTGTTTAATCTAGATAAGATATGTGTACATGTCTGTATTTTTAAGAGGCGGCAATTATAACAAGGAAGCCACTAATTACGACGTCAACAAACAAACAGAGCTTCTGACGATCAAAATGCGTAATATCTTGCAGTAGGAAATTTATGTATCTTTTGATGAGAACATGCATAATAGAATTTTTTCAGAGTTTAACCATTATCATTGCATTCTGATGAGCTAGATTTTATTATGACATATTAAATTTGTACAAAGTTACCTGAGTTACTTATCTAAAATTTAAGAATAATGATTAAAGTTGGGATCGCAGAAGTCAGTTAATCTGATCGCAACTGTGATACCAACTGCACGGTGCACTAAATTCCGTATTTGTTACTAATTGCAAGTCACAAAAAAGCACTGTCTAAGGTCCTTATTCTCTTCTTCGTTAGGCCTAGTCTTCTCCTCTTTCCTACAGATTCTATAGTAAGTAAGTAATTGGTGGGGACATACATACGTTCCACATGCCTTGCGAAAATTTGGAGGTCCTGCAGGTTGTTAAATTTGCCCGCTTATGTTGAGCCAATTTTCCAAGGATTTTTCAATGACTAGAGGGACATCTAATCTTGAACCCTTTAAAGCATCAACCTTATCCTTGGACAAGTACTCATTTGCAGTGAAATTATTTGCGAATTTCTTAGCAAATCGATTTCAAAAGTTGAGTTCTATTCAAACCTTCTACCGCTAATTCAAGGTGTCCCTTTGGGATCTATTTTAGGACCACTCCATTTGGAAAAAATTTATGACTGATCGTTGTACAGTGAACTTGCAATCAATCCCACGAAATCTTAGACGCTACCGTGTTTTATTAGACACCTCATTAGACTCAATATATTTTAAAGTGCTGTAATCATATTAGTTATATTATTCAGAAGGTTTATGGTGGATAAAAAAAGGCTGTGGTTGTCGGCTAAAATTTTGAGTATTTCCACGGAAATAAAATTAGATTATTGTATCTCCATTTAGGTAACGCCTGCTGGGATTTTCCTTAGACATTTTTCTTAAACGGAAGGCTCTTATGTTTCCATTTAAATTACTAGTCGTCCCAAATACCTGGTGGAATCTATTTAATTTCTCCAGTCATCTTGCAATCAAAATTCCTTGATCCCTGGTTATCATAGATGCGTTCTAGAAGACTTTTACTTTGTTCAAAGTGCTCGTTCTTAAATAGGTTTCCTTATGTTGGACAGAGTTTGCGGACTGTGAGTTCATTTAGGAACCTTGCAAGGAACATATTAATTTTTTAATCGTAAATTCAAGGTGTGTTTCTTCTAATGATATTAGAAACCTTTATAGATCTTTTTAGTTATACATTTTCATTTTGTTCACTTTGATTCTCTATAAAAATGTAAGAAGTATATCGAGAGGCTAGTTTTTTTTCCATATGAAAGGATTGATGATAAATTAATTTGCAAACATTACAAAGAAATTTGTCATTTAATAATTACTGACTTGGACGATCTAGGATCAATTTTTGTCAGCAGAGAATTCTGAACGACTATTAGATGAAAACTTAACGTGAGAATCATAATATTGATGAAAATTTAAAACAGAGACTGACCAAAAATTGCAATACTGTTTTAAAAAATTATACTTAAAAAATTTATTCTGATAAACGCCTAAATGAGTTGCTGTAAAATAATCACTCCAAAATGACCAATTCTAGTCTCCAAAAGTAAAGTTTCAGTAAACGTATTGGCAATACATTTACCCTTAAATTTTTCAAATGCCTACCCTTAAATGCACTATGTTAATTCTGAGATATTTATTGTGTGTTTTTTTTTCAGAAAACGTAAACATTCAAACAGTTTTTTTTTCAAACTTTCTTTTTACGAACAAAACTGCTAATGTCCTATTTTTAAAATATCGACCGTCAAGCATCTATTCAATCCACTAATCGAGTAGATAAGATTAGACTTCTATTCTTTTTCTTCACAACTGTTATATTTAGAAATAAGAAATCAGAAAAAAAATGCAAATAGTTGATGTTTTCTTTTCTATTTCTATTATAAAAGCAATGGAAATAAAGATACTCAGAAAATTTCACATCGTAATCTACTGACTCAAAATGTTTAAAATGAATGCAAATAATTTAAATTTGGATTTGAAGTATCTATTTTAGTTTGGTGGTTTTAAATTGCAGTAAATGTTTACACGAAAGATTTTGGAGTAGATAAATAATGAAGTTAAAGACTGTTAAGTTGGCAGAATATGAGTACTTTTACTCTCTGTTCTGTATTCAAAGCTGACGACAAAAGTTTACGTTTGGCTTTTTAAAAATATCCTGAATTTTTTACTTTTATCTTTTAAAAACTTTTGAAAACTGAACTCATTAATCAAGTACGCCCTCACAATTGCACGAAATAAATAGCAAATTTATTTTTGGACATTTTGAATGTCAATGAAATAATTTTTTATTTTAGACTGATTTTCTTTTAACCTCTCAGAGGATTTTTCCTCACTTGAACTTGAAGAAAGCTAAAGAATATCCTATTTGTTACAATCTGTAACATTTGATAATATATTTAGGGCGTCATCATTTAATAACTCAGGAGAAAACAATTCAAAGAAATCAGATATGCCTATAACCTTTTTAAATTGCTGCTATTCACTTTATTATTTTAATAGTTAACCTAATGTAAGACCAAAATTAAAATGGCAAAGGTTATTAAATTGTATTTTATTTGTATTTTAATGTAACGATTTAATGAAACGATCATCCAACAAATTTCTTCAAAATTGTTTCATATTACCAAACGAGAAGGTTCTTTACTCCGCCCTATTTTTCGTTTTTATTTCCTTATTTGGTAGGAGAGAATACATTTTGTTCGCTCTCCACGAATAGTGCCTGTTCCATAAAATATCTCCTCTCACGCAGATCTTACAACAAGGTATGACTCGTTAAAAGCTGTCGCCATAAACGGTGAAATCGGAGGCTCACTGCAGAAATTTTTTTGCAAGGATGTCGGCAACCAGTTGTACTTTAAACGTTTTATCTGCCGATCCCGTAGTTCCATAATATATATTTCTATGCATAGTTGTCACAACAATTGGTACTTGTTAATCTTTGTCAACAGATCGGCATAGCCGTTTCCTTGGTAAAGTATGATATCCGCTCAAAATAAGCACACCCAAGAATGCCTTTGAGTCACTTGTAGTGAATTTGAAGTCATATTTATTGTTCTGACCTGCATAAAGTACAGAGTTTTATACGATCAAATCTCCAGATCCAAAGATATATCTTACTGGGCATTTTGCTTGCAGATACAGCAGAAAACTCGAATTTATTTTGTTGAGTCGATTTTAAGATATGGAAGTCATCCCAAAAAAACATAATTTGAGAAAAACGCCTTTAAAGTTTTGCGTATCTTTTTTATGAAATATATTTACAGGATCAAAGAGGATTATAGAGGAGACCCCTCTTCATAAAAGGTTTACCGACTATTCCTTCTTTCCGTCATCCAGAGTTAATTCGGCTTTGAATTTGTAGTTAAATCTATAAATCAATAAGCATATGAGGTAAGAACGAAGAATAATAAAAATAACAAAAAAATAAAACACTACGTCACAAAATAAATAGAAGGCGCAAAAATGAAATCATAATTTGGTTAAAAATGTGGAAATTACTACCCTTTCTTCCACCTTTGAATTTTTTCTTGTCTGCCGCTATCTTTTACTATGTCCATTTGAAGCATATTCAGAAAAGTTAAATGCTTCCACCACTGATTAACTCTTCTACTTTCCCCACCATTATCCATCATTTCATCTCAGAGTAGTAACCTAGACCGTCAAAAATGTTCTCTGATCATCTCCTCCTCCAATTCATTTTCTTGCACGTTCTGATAATTTCGCTGTCATGATTCAAACTGCAATCGATATACACCTTGTGAGACTTAATAACCACAAACCACAAATAAAAGAACCACAGGAAATAAATCATCTACATTTATACTTCCCAAAATCATTTTTAATTAAATGCTGAAGTTATAATCGCGTTATTATAATGAACAAGCTCCAGTTAATCTCTTGACACAAATCTTTTTTAACGAAGAGGTAATCAGGTGAATACGTTTTTTTCTTTCTTTTTTTTGTAATATAAGTTTGTCTATAGTCTGCCAACATGCGGTGCACATTTATTGTCTCTCGCGAAAATTCGAATAATTTACAGGTGTGTGCTAGAATTGCCGATTTAACCTTTGTTAAGCTTTTTTTTTATTGAATAACTAGGGATGAAATCAACGTTTGTACTTGTTATGTCAGTACATCGTGAAAAGCAGGCGAAAAAATGAGTTTTGCTTTAGTTTGCAAAAGAATTACATGAAAGTGGAGGTGTACTTTGTTGGAAGTGTGCAATGGATGATTATTGAAAAATTCAATAAAATTAGTGAAAATTGATAATAGTTACTTGTCAGAAATGCAGGTATAAAATTTATAGACATTAAACTGTCTTCTTTCGTGTTCAAAGTGACCTTGTTTAAATCGTTAACAATTTGAAGGGGTGCTAAAACCTAAAAGTGTTGTATATAGTTTTACGGCATATACACTCACATTATATTTGTTAACCTTTGCACAATTAATTAGTAAATGATAATAAGTTGAAGTTCATTTTAAGTTACAAAGCTTTACAATTTCCACGATAGTGATTTAATTTACAAAACAAAACACTAAAACTTTCTGAATACAATTCTAAGTATTGGTGTTTTTGTAGAAAACATTTATATTCGCTTCGAAAAGTGGGTATTTTATAAAAACTAGTCTCATATATATATGGCTTCATGTTGACACTAACTGCAAGGCAATCCAAAACGCTATTTTAAATCAGACACCCACAAAATGTATCCCTCAAAGTGTATTTGCATATCAATCTCAAGATTTTTTGTTTCAACATCCCAGTAGAAAACGGGAGCATTCTAAGATTAATCTTGAAGTTTTCCTGAGGGATGACCTTACTTTTACCTATTTCTTTCCTGATTTTTACATTATCATGTCATTGCATAGGGAAACACAGTCTACCTGTGAGGCACTTCAGATGATTTTTAGAGGTGTAACTGTGTGATCATTAGGAAGAGCCTTTTTAAAATCCACAGAGAGGTAACGATGTATACTGTGCGCTCCCTTACGCAGCATTTTGGGGGGATATATTTAAAAGCATCTCAAATGTCTTGTTTTCCTCCAGAACTACAGGTCACAACTGTTCAAGCTGAATGTGTACCGACACCTTCACTAGACATCCTAATTCCCTAATTTTTTTCCCTTATATTTAATGGAAAAATTTTTTAGTTAAGTACCATATTTCAAGTTTAAATAAGAGAGTTATATTTTGAAGAAATTTTGGTATCAATATCTACCATGCGTTTGTTCGGAAACGCTCCATCTATTTATATTATAAAGTCTATGCTCTTATCCAATTAATAAATCATAAATTGATGGTTCATAAAACTGTATAAAATATTGAAAAATATGAAGACATAGTTTCATTCAGAAATTTTACGAAGATTGCCACTATGACACATTCCCACAATAATTTATGAAAAAATAGAATGAAAAATAATTACCTTCACGATTTTATCTGATAAAAAAATATCTTGACGATGTCTTAATTATCTATTCTTTCGCTGAATTAATATTTTATGTTAATGACGAAAACGTAGAAAACCTAGAGGCATTAAAAGTAAAATAAATATTTGTTCAAATAAAAACTGTCATCAAAATAATTTATGGGAAACACAGAAAAATTTGTGTACATCTTTTTCGTTTCAAAATTTCATAAGAATTTATGCAAACCGAAAAAATTATGTTGAAGTATTTCCGAAAAACTTATTTAGACATCTTTTGAAGTATTGAATTTTTAAAATATCTTTAGTTGACACAGAGCTGTTGACTACCACAAATAACATAAAAGCTTTCGGGAGAGAATTGCGTTGTAAAATACATTTGTCCTGAGAGAGCTTTTGATTGGTGATATCCGAATGACCGCCATAGCAGTCAACGTGTTAAGAGTATTGAAAAATTCATATAATTCATGATTTATTTCTGATCTATATTCATCACACTTAAAACAGGAAGATTTAGTGTGTAATTACTGAGATTTTAGGGTTCCAAGAGTGAATTTTTGTACCAGCATTTCGCCGGATGGAGAAAATCTATGGTCGTTTTAACAAAAAAAATTATTCTATTTAATTCAAGTAGAATTATTAGACAATTTTAAACGATATCAAATCTTTTATATATAACTCACTCTTTGGATCGTTTGACGGGAAGCTATATTTGTGCATTTTTGCAGTTATCCGAGATGACAGTGGATCTGGCCGAGGAAAGATCTGCTTCAAATATTGCGACAGAACGTCTAGAAGCGGAAACGGCTGAAATATTAAAACTAGAAAAAGAACTTCAGGAGCAACAAACGAAAGTGAAAAATTTACAGGAAACATCTGAAAAGCTTGAAATGGAGCTAATATGTGCCAAATCAGATCTCAATGGGTAAAATAAAATTTCCCGGCAGTATATTACTGTCAAGATGTTTTTTTTTGTTGGATCGAATTCTTTTCTCACCTCAACTTTTTTTAGTATCTCAGAAGATGAAGATGCAGACAACGAAGATGCCGGTGGCGTATACAAGTTAAAATATGAACGTGTCGCACGTGAGTTAGAATTTACAAAAAGAAGGCTTCAAACTCAACACGAACACGATTTGGAACAACTTGTAGGCCTCAAGAAGCAATTGGAGAAAAAGGTAAGAAAAAAGTTGTAAATAAAAACTCGTCTAGCTTGACTTGACTGCCTTATCAATTTCCCTTCTTTTATCTTGCCCAAACTATAAACAGTTGGCAGATGCATACGAGGAAGTTGAAGAGCAGAGACAAGTTGTCGGTCAATGGAAACGGAAAGCACAAAAGATGACAAACGAAATGAATGACCTGCGGATGCTGCTCGAGGAACAAAACGGGCGAAATAATTTGCTCGAAAAGAAACAACGGAAATTCGATGCTGAATGTCAGGCGTTGCAGGTGAGTTTTTTTTTTTTTTT
>QYTT01090157.1:0-10692 GCA_006980735.1 Dasypogon diadema
CAAAATGTTTTTAAATTTATCATTCGTAATTTAGAAAATGCTTGAGGCTTGTAATTGTGGTCCTTCGAGCGGGATATGAACTTCGGGCACAAGTAAATATATTAAGGAAATACTTTAAAATATTCTGCCCGGGTTTTTTTCAATTATTTCAATTTAATCCTTTGGTCCCCATTGGGATAACATATCCCAACAACAATAATAATATTTTTATACGTCATTAACTTACATACTTACTACCAACTAATCAAAAATGTAACAAGAAAAAACAAATAGAAAAGAAGAAAAATGGGACCCTAAGGGTTAAATCAAGAGCTCACATTTTTTGGTCGAAATTCATTTCTAACAAGAACAATTGGGAATATTCTTGTGTTTGAGAGTATTTTTTGTGTGTTATATTAAAGCAATGGATTTTGAACGCACGCACCCGTCAAACGTGATCTACCATTCTCATAAATTTAGGGTTAAATTAAATGGAAGAGAATTATGATGTTACACACTCGCTACATCCTTAAGAACTTGAATAAAAACTGCAAAGCATTCATCCAGCAACACAACCAGACTGCAAACCAAGTTAAATCCTCTCAAACAAACACTTTCAATTTTGTATAACTTTTATCAAAAGGCATCTGGGGAATTTTTGTTATTTTCCTCATACAACGAATTTCCTCCTCTCATCGCAAGTCCATTTTTCAATTCATCATCCCCAATTTATCTCCTTTTAGTATCATGCAAATGGTATGCCGCATGCGCCAGTTCATGCAGACAAAAGTGCATCTTTTATTGCAATTTTCACAAAGATGTAGTTACTTATTTATTTTTCGGGTTTGTTTGGCTAATAAAGGGGTAGAATCGTGTATTTATCGCAACTTCAACACTAATTTAATATTAAAAACATAAATTACGATATTACTTTGTGCTTGTATAGCTCCAGGGAGGGGCAGCTGGAATTGGATACAAGACAGAAAGTTGTTGTGGAAATAACAAGCAATTTTCATCTCCTTGTTTTCCCCATGAAATGTGTTTTGAGTTAAGACGTTGCCAGATATTAAAAGGATTTTTAAATGAGAGTTTTGTTCTGAACATAATTTAGATTTCAATGTTCAGTACATGAGAAAACTTTTAAATACAATTATCTTAACGTTTCTTCCGAGTTACAGTAAAGTTAAACTTTCTTAACGATGATTAACATGCTGAAAAAGTTGGAAACCTTTTAGGATATGAAACTTTTAAGACATAGTTTTGAAATGCCTTTCGTTACACAGTGATGCACTTTGATCCTGCTTAAATCTTTGCAGTGTTGAAAAAATATCAGAAAATTCCACACGTGTTAAAAGATCTGGACTATGATAATAGTAAACAAATAAACCTTGGGTATGCCGTTGTTTGTTATTCTCGACACGTACCAAAACCATTCAAATCTTTAGATTTTAGGAAATTAACTATATTGAGAGTTTGGAAAATAACGTTCATCCTTTTCTTACATTCATTGCTTCTAGCTTGGTCGCCACCACAAATAGATCATAAATTCTTTGGTCAAAACACTTCAAGTGCATTGTTAACACTTTGTATTAGCATGATATTAGCAGCATCCCGACCGAAGGGAAAGCCCAACGTCCAAGATATTTTAAGAAGTTCAAATATGACCCTATGACGCGCACAGCACAGGCGGAAGGAAATTTTTAGAGATTGGGAATTTTAACCTCACAAATGTTGCAATTCGTAAAACGCTTTAGCATCAATGAAGCAATAGTAAATTGGCAAATGGTTATATATTTTGGGAAAAAACAAAAATCCAGAAACTGGTTGTAGCATGAATTAACTGAAGCCCAACTCCACAGAGACGTGTACTTCTCACTGACCTCATGGATTTCTCCCATCAACTGAGATTAAAAAGGAAACATCCATGGGAACAAAGCTCTTCTCTGCATCTCACGATATAAGGAAGACGTATAGTGTTGCGAATATCTCAAGCCAGGTCAAACTATAGCGCGCTCTCCTGCATTTTTTCTGCCTCCTTTTTCACAAGTCATTGTTTTATTTTAGAAGAAAAAGGGTTTTCTGAACATCTTACTTGGTGTATTCTAATGGAATTCTATTTATATTAAATCCTACACTCAAATTTATTTTACAATCTGAAAACGAGAGAACAAATATGATTTTCTAATTCCTCAAAGAAAATCCTTGTTTTAATAATTTAATTTTATTATTAAAAAAGATCAAAGGAAAATTATTTTTTCTCCCCTTTCATTCACAATCTGGTAACGCCTAGACATTTTCTTCTGATTGTTTGCCACACACAATTTACCCTCTCGCAGTTGACACCCTCACAAGGGTTCAGTGTCCGCCATTATAAGTTCGGTCGGCCGCTTTGCTAGTACTTCTCCTTAATTCCATTGAATAAGATAAAAAACGACTTTAACCCGTTTTAAGGAAAACATCAAAATAGAGACAAAAAAAGAAAAGAAGAAGTTTCCCAGAATCGCGTTGTCTGCAGATTGCAGTCGCCCCAGTACTGGGTCTGGCTCAGTTCCATACAGCATAGAGGACAAAGTAATTCGATATATGCAAGTTTTTCCTTTTCTTTTAAACTGTTTTTCCCTGGCTCATAAAGTTTGCAATTTTTAATTACGGCGAAGTGAGTGGAAAATACAAAAATTGAGGTGGAAATTAGCATGAACGCTGCAAGCAATGTCCAGCCGGAAGGAATACTTTCGTTAATCGTTCTCGACGAAACGTGAATCAGTTCTTAAGGAAGGCTCAATTAAGTCGCAATAAGTTTAGTGAAGTGTTAAAAATTTTCGCCCCAGGCTACTATATATATAACAGAACGAAGGGGTGAATTTTGAGCAAAGTAAGACTTTGGAGGAAAACACTTTGTTGTCATTACAACGCCCCACCCACTGCATGTCAATAGTGTGGATATAGGGATGGTAAGTCACCTTCTTCACTTCGTCGAAGGATAATCGAATAAGGACACCCGGACGTGCTCTTAAAGGTAATTGACATTAAAGAAAACATTAATTTGCCTGCCTACTTGCACAGGATGAAAGCGAAACGCAGCGTTTTCCTCCCATTTACTCTCATCCTTTGTTCTTTTGGATAGAATCAGGAAGACTCATCGTTTTGTTCGCCTAGATTAGTGTGTTTTGGGTGGGGACGTGTCAAATTCCTTTCCCCGTCTTCCAGCCTAGAAGTGGCTGGTACTGCACTTCAACTCTTCTTTTTTTCCGTCTCTATAGGCTCTTAAGGATTTTCTACCTGCCTGAAACGCGCATTTTCTCCATTCTTTACTGTTATTGTTTTACATTTCCTTGGTAAAAGACTCCAAGCCACTCATCACTTTTAGAAAAGCTTTCAATTTCGACGATATTTTCCGTGTCTGATGTGCCCAGACACTTTAGCCGTCTGTACGTATACTTCTAGGACTCTTATGCTGCTACTTTGCGGATCTTGACGGAATTCAATTAATTTGATACTCCTTCAGTTGGATTTAGAAGGTGATTGTTTCTCGTGAGGATTAATTTGAAATCAGGGAAATCCCCTTTTATGGCTTTTACATCAATTTGGTATTATGGGAGTTAATTACATCTCATATACTAGGGACACATTGAAAAAGTTTTGTTCTGCTAGAGCATCTTCAAGTTTGGTGGTCTTAGGCTGGCTTACAACCCAAATTTGATTTCACATTTCCAAAGCCTTCGAATTTGAATAGAAACAGAAACAAGAGCTTAAGCTATTGAGAAAATTGAGTATTGTAATTATTCTTGCGCTAGTTTTGAAGATGCCAATCCCAATGAAAATGAACCTATCAGTGAGGCGACACGAATTCTTATTGATCCGACTGGAGTTCGACTTTTTTAAGAGATATGTTCTGCCTTAAAAAACTTTTTTGCTAAAGACACGTCTAACAGGGTATCTCTATCATCGGGGGGAAATATATCTTCAATCGGCTTTATCGCAGCATTTTCGAAAAATGATTCGCTACGCAGATAGTCCACTTTGGTGCAATAAGAGGAATCAATCACGGCTTATTTTTTGTGTGAGTGCAAACGAATCTTTCAGACTAAAAGGAGTCATACTAAAAGATTTTAATATTTAAACCTTTCAACGGGGGGCTCAAATTGTGAGCGAATTCAAAATACAGCCACTGTTTCAGTCCGTTCAAATTTGAGTTCGATCAACATTTGAGTTCGATCAAAATTTAGATCCGCTTAGTTTTGAGTTCGCTCAAGTTTAAGCGTAGAGAATATGAGTAGATACAAAATTTGAGCAGGCACAAAACTGAGCGGACTCAGAAAAGAGCAGATTGAAATCTTGAGCCGATTCAAATCTTGAGTGGAATCATAATAAAGCGGATTCAAATTTTAATTGGACTCAAATTTGATCGAATTCAAATGTTGATCGGACTCAAATTTGAGCGGATACAAATCTTAAGCTGTTTTACTTCGTGCTGTAATCAAAGCTAGAGTCCGCCCTTAATTTGAGTCGATCATTGAGTTGAATCGAAATTTGAGTTTCTTACAATCCTACTTTCACGAATGGAGTCAATGCTCCTTTACAGAGGTGCATAAGGAAATCCTAAGAGAATATTACAAGGAATCATATCGACTTCCGTTTTTGTATAGTATAGCTAAGCACAGCTTAGGCGGAGGCAAATTACGGAAAAGGAGATTGGGAAATTTTAACCTGACAAATGTTGTAAGTAAGCCACAATTTTTTTATGCAATTTTTATTGTGTAACATTCCGGTGGCTTCGCAAGTACAACTCCCGTCAGTAGAATTGCCTCAACCACTGCTACCTACATAAATCCCCATGCCTTTTGCAGGATTGAAACTCACACCCACAGGGGAAAAAACCTGCAGATGTGCGCCTCAGCCCTCGACTACCCACGCCGGTCAGAAAAGAGGAAAAAATATAGAATTAATACGTTGGGAGATGATTATACTGATGCATACTCTGCCTGAACGTTTGCAGTTTGCAATCAGAAGTAAAAGTAAGATTATCTTAATCTATCCTTGGTCGCACTATTTTGGCCCATTCGAAAGCAAAGAATTTGAAAACATTATTAGTAAAAAGCAATCAATGCTGCGTTGGTACTCCAAAGTGTCAATACTTGATATTATCGACTAGTTGTTAATAAGCTTACGCATATTCTTTTGGACTTTGTGGTTAAATCATTGTGCCCTCTTCCTACTTGAAATGAATATTTTAAAAGTAACCTCGTTTAGCGAACTAGTTATGTATAGCCTAATGCCATTGTTGATTCCAATGAGTACAAGAAATTAAAATTTCCATCATCATCTTGTATGATATAAAATTGTAAATGGTATTGAAAGTGAGGGATAGTAAATCGTAAGTGAAAAAATGGGAGTATGGATGACAAAACCCAATCTTGTGATACTCTGCGGGATTTTGACAAAATCGTATTTCTGCGGCTGTTTGTGATTTGTAGAAGACGTTATTCATATGCCCTGCTTGCTTGAAGGTTGATTAGGCTATCTCCATGGACTTCACATAATTTTGATGAAACGCAGAATCAGAATATTGAGTGAATATAATCGATAATCGATTTACAAAATTTATATTTCCGTCGAGATTCATACAATGCTCTATCTCTGCGATCGTAAGATCTAAGATTATAATGCAGTTAGTGTTTTTTTAGCGGCCCTTCGGTTATGTTTTTGCTTGACAACGGAAACAAAACAGTAGCAACAGTAGATGAAAAGTGAACAAGAGTTCTTCATGAGAAGTAGGGTTGTAGAATATTTTAACCTCCCTAAACTGAGCAACAATATTTTTGAACTAAAAAGAGAAGTGAAATATTTGGAGTTCATACTCAACTACAGCTTTAACAGTGATAAAAATGTTCATGAGATTATATGCTTTCAAGAAAATCCTTGAGGACACTAACCGAGTGGAACTTCGCATCCATAATAAAGTATATTCTTACATATACGCTTTCTCTATTTGGTGAAACGCTCTAAAAAAAAAAAAAAAAGCTGTTGACCGTAAGAGATTCTCAAGGATACAAAGAACCATTTGTCTGGGTAGTCTGGCAGCTTTACACAGCAAACTGCACATTTGTCCCCTTGACATCTATGGGAAGAGTATAATTGCAAAAAGTGCTCTTAAATTGAAAAAGTTAAGATGTTAAAAATCATCTGAAAATATTCACAATAGCATACCTCAAAGTTGTTCTGGTGGTTTCTTTGGTAAGACTATTGAATACACTGCCAAATGCAAATTTTCCACCCTCATTCCTTGTGAAAAGGGCTGGAAGTAGAAATTTCTTATGAATGTAGAGTGAGCATAGTATTATAGGGGGTAAGCAGAAGGCATGACGGTCAATATAGCGGCGTTTCAGTTCGGTTCAAATTAACCTCTAGAATTTACTAAATGCGAAATGAATCGAAGGACTTTTCGGTTACTTAATGATAGATGGACGGGTGGATACGTTCTTTTAATTTGGACCGTATGCCACCCATTTTGTTTGAATCCTTTGACAATCTAGAAGCCATAGTATATTTCGGTACTTGTAGATGACATTACTTGGTTACGAACATCTGAGAATAGACATTGATTAGCTCTGTTCACTAAAATTTGTTGGAATCATGTTTCATTGTCAAACCCTTATTTAATTCCATTCAGTTGCATCGATTGAATTTATGACGAAATCTTGAGATGAATACTCGATGCAATTGAATCGAATTACATAATCCGAACCTTGTATATTTGACAAAATATCAGGAGGTATCAAAATATCCTGATTATTGCAATATATACCATATTGTATTGTTGTTTACAAGGCTAATATTCCAGAAATTCGACACTGAACACTATACAAGCTGATGCTGTGTAATGGATCTTAGTACATTCCTTTAGTGTTGGTTTCTACTTAATATCATAAATTTGTTTTTGTGCTTCATCATTCGTTCATAAGCTGCAATAATTTCTTTGCAAAATTTAAGGCGATTTATTAGGCTACCCGACCCCGAGCCATTTGGATTTTGTAAAGGAAATGATATCCCAACGCATACGTTATGACGACAGATTAAATATTTATGTTCTAGCTGAATTGTGGTTCTTAGAGTAGAAATATTTTTGGGAGTTCGCATACTTCTTACTTCCCTGGATGGAGGTTTCTTTCTTGATCCCAACTACCCTCTTTGAAATTTGTATTCAAGTTTTGATAGTATGTGTAGATGGCATCAGGGATATAATAATGATATCGCAATAGACGCTGTATAACAACAAAAATATAAACATCCTTGTAGGAAATTGCCGCACCTCCAATCTTTAGCAAACTGGAAGAATCATTTTTTAAAATATACTTTTTTCCATGGTTGAAGTCATGCCTTGATGCCATGGTATTTTAAAAGGGAACTTTTGCCGATATATTGATTTAGATAAAATAACAGAATAAAGAGAACAACATTAATATCGGCTGATGAGCAATATAAATCTCGAATATTCTTACAATATCTTTTGTTTTTTTTTCAATATTTTCAGCAATTATGTTTTTCTTTTATTTTTTGCGAGAAAAAATAATATATTGTGGAAAGGTGAGCATCTGTCGCTTTTTTTCTGTTCGAACTGTGGCCAGTCCACTAAGTGTTATTTTCCGGAAAAATTTAGAGAATACTTTTGTTTTTGAGGTTTAAATGGATAGCAAAAAGTTTCAATTACTTCTTGTCTTGCCAAGAATTCGATCGTAGCTCTTTCTTTTCTTATTCTTTCAAATTGTGAGAGTTCCAGCTACTGAGTTAACATGAAACCATTGATTCTGACCGCTTTACACTTCTGTTCTTGTTAGACTTGTCTAAGGCCTTTGATTCGAATACACTTTCAGTCATAGAGCCGCGAGATTCATTTTTAGTTTTCTCCTGGCCGGAAACAATGTGTCTCTATTGTCAATTGCAAGTGTGATTTATTACCCTTGAGCTTTGGCGTCCCCCGAGGTTCGGTGCTTGCAATTCTTATCTTTAGTATTCTCATTAATGACATTACCTTGTCTAAATGACAGCTACAATCTGTGTTGTTTGTATTAGTGAATTATCCATTATTACTTATCCGCTTGCAGAATATCCCATTTTCTCTAATAAGTCTCTCAAAACTCTACAGAACTTTTCTGCATTCTAAGTGCTGTTAGATATAACATGCGCAAAGTTGTATTTTATTTTGACAAGAGCGCATTTAATTCGGACAAGGTCGCAATTAATAAGATCAGAGTTGCATTCTATTTGGAAAAGGATTCATTTAATTTGGTCAAGGTTGCATTCAGTTTGAACAAAGTATCATCTCTTGTTTGAACTTGAGTCGATAGTTGAGAGGTCTACTATTTATGGGAATGAGTTGCATTCTTTTCCATTATTCGTAAATATAGGAAGATAGTTTTCATCGGAATCATCCTGCATCTTCTTCCACTAATTGACTAAAAAACGAAGGGGACTCAAATAGTACGCAAAGCTTTGCCTTCTTTATTGATCGAGTCTTGCACCCATTGGGTTCATTACAAAGTTTTCCAAGGGAAGGTGTTCGATGAAATAGGCAGTAGTTGCCAGTACTGCAGATTTACGTCGATGATTTTAACAAGGATTTTTATAAGATATGAGAACAAGTAATTAATACATGCGCACCAGGAGGATTTATAGGCTGTGTACCTACTGGTGAATGTGTTGAATGTTATTATAAAAGCGTATCTCTGACAAAAAAACAAAAGAGTCGTATTTTTTTTATCCGTACTGTATACAGTTCTAAACAAAATGGAAGTGGATTTTTGCGTAAAATGCTTTTCTCGGCAGGAGATAAATGCGCATATGTGTGCTTTCCGGCATGTACCTGTTAACACGTTAAATGTCACAATTAGCAAAAAAGCTTTGGTGAGAAAATCACGTGCTAAAATGCCTTAGTCAAGAGAGAGCGTTTAAACCGGTGACCCTTGCGGCACGCAACATGTTAATAAGACTAGAGATTATATCCAACATTAAAACGTTGACTGCCGTACCGATCACCGGTGACCGGCATTTAAAAGCTCTCTTACGATGAAGGCATTTTAACATGGAATTCTCTCATGAAAGCTCTTGTGCGAATTGTGGCAGTCAACGTGTTAAGTGCAATAAAAATTGATGGAAAAGCAAAAACAAAACATGCCAAGACTTTACATACACCTAAAGACTTTGTTTTGATGAATAGGTGAATACAAGGAACACTGAAACTAAAAGACCCCAACTCCTAGACCTAGGTCAAAACCAAGAATAGATTTCTCACATTGATAACGAGAAAGCAGGAAACTCTAAAGCTCAAATTAATTACCTTCTCTTCGTTATGCAGGTACCTGCTTTGCATGACATATGTCAACAATAGGAACGAATTCCTTAAATATCTAGCCATCAAGTCATTTAGACAATTATTGCGTTAGCGTGTTCATGCCCCTTGTCCCACAGAAGTCACTAAAACGGAAAGCAAAAAAAAAATGAAAGATAGTTGTCTGCCTGACAAAGGTCAGCTTTACTTCTCACAGCCCAACCCTTATAATTTATGATTTGAATTGCTTTGGTGTGGTCATTGTCCCTTATGAGCCGACCGGACAAAATTATTTTATTGCTCCATAAAGATATGTTTACAGGATTCCAAGTGATCTACAATAGATTATTCTCTTCTGTAGGAAGAGCTGACAATGTTTTCATTAGCTTCGGTGCACTCAACACGAGGAATAGAAATGGTCAACAAGTACTTTCCCTCTGAAGACTTTCAGAGATGTATTGTTTCGAAAAATCTGCTTAGGTGAGAGGATGACTATGCATTCATCTATCACACAAACTATGATGGTGGTCCTTAAAGGATAACATCCTTCATAATTCTGAAATTCGTTACACCTCAGCTTCTTGAGATCTTCATCTCATTGTGTCTCGATTCGGTCACACCACCTACTCCAGAGGAAACTGTTTTGTAAATATTTTCGAAGTAAGCGGCAAACTTTTTATCTGTGACTGAATAAACAGATAAAAGACCTTTCGCTCTTGTAATGAAGCCGTAATAACTCACCAAGGGTACACACAATTGCTTCAAAGTGTGTTCACTTGAATGCTGTTCAAGTCTCGGCCAAGACGGATGTCACATCTTTTGTGAGTTGTAATCGCATCTTCAGAGACATGGAAAAATGAGAAAAAGGTGAATTCCTCGAAAGTGTTATATAACTTGACTGACTGGCCTGGCAGTCGACGAGGACGTCTTTAGGTTCAAATTGATCGGGGGAGAATGATTGTTTTATTTCCCATCTCTTTCTGTCCCGTCCTGACCAAGATATTTATCATGAGAACGTCATCAAGGAAATTCCTGAGAAAATTGGGGGAGGATTGAAGAATGTGTGGCATGGTTCGCTGGGTCACCTCACCAGAGGTTTATATAGGTTTGATTGATTGGCCATGGAAACGAATAACATTAAAATGTGTTCAGAACGTTATTACTCATTCTTTTCATTTGTAAGGGCTAAGGGGTCGTTGTCTAATTCCTACAGGAGGATGGGTGTGGGTTTGAGAATTCTTGGCATTTTATGTGATAGCGTGCCACTAATTTTCTATTGTTATAATACATGATTAACGGCTTTGGTATTTTAGAATTATGGTGGTTTTAATTGTTCATGGTAATTGAAATTGGATATCGGGCATATTTACTGATGATGCTGGTGGAAA